>JAOWAT010281289.1:0-18273 GCA_028571025.1 Longipedia americana
CACGTCACAGTGTCGCATTTACAATATAAAGCTTCTCAGACACGCTGGTATTGAGGTTCAAAATAGGTAAATTTCCTTATGGTTGTGTAGGGTTTTATTGATTGATGGATGAATGATAAATTATGACATAGCTAATCACTGCTTAGCGGATGTTTTCCTCTTCTGGTTTTTAGTGGCTGACGATTTTTTGTCGTCTGTTTTCCTTGTGGATTGTTCTCTCTATTTTTTCCCCTTCTGCTGTGCTTCCATCTTCTTCCTCATTTTTTCCTCCTCTTGCAACCGAATTTCCTCCTACATCTTCTGTCTGATTGCTGCGGGCATGACACCATCTTTTGGACAGTTACTTTTGATCCCCAATTAATAGTTTAATCTGGCAAGTTTATTGTCCCAGTAGTACTTCTTATTGTAGAAAATACACCCGAAAGAGTCCAAGGTTCTGGTGTGTTTTGCAGCTTTCGCTAATCCATTGAGGCAAATTTCATTTACTATCTATTTGTCAGATGCTGTTAGTAAATCGCTGGATTTTAAATTCTCCCCCAATAAGTTATTTGCCTCCAGAGCATCCGCATTCTCATCAAGCAAATTAAAAATAGTTCCAATCGAGTCAAAATGGTTATATATTACGGTTGCTCTATCTGCTTACAAGTTCAATCCTTATATCATTTGAGCCTGGAATTCATCTTCTGATATAGAAGGGTATTTTAATTATTTGAAAGATTACTGATACTGAAATTAGATTTTTAATTACTTCTTAGGACTCGGTGGCTACTAAAATTCTATCTTTTGGGTGTCGAGCTAACAATTTATTTATTTCAAGGACTGGAAACTATTTTTCAGATATGACTATCCAAAGAGTGGGAATGTTCGGCTCAATGTCCAGAGTTTACTATAGGAGATACTTGGCTTATTTGACGTAAGGTTGGATGGGAATTTAGGAAGGGTCAATTTCTTGAATGATGACCTGCTTCTGTTTTTTAGTGAGCTTATTGGCGTAGTGAGCAAGAAAGTGTGGTAGACCCGCATCGAAACTACCAGTCAAAATAACTCTACTAGATTTTCTCTTGTCAAGTTATTTCGACAGTGCTGAGTATACGGGTTCCTCAAAGATTTAGTACAGTGGATGCTAGTCTATTTAGTGAGGGGTGTTCGAGCCATGGAGGTAGATGAGTGGGATCAAGAAGATCAGAATGATTCCAGTGATGATCAGGAGTTTGACAAGGGATAACAAGGTTCGAATAAGTGAGAATCCCTACGTTTTAGATGCTCCAAGTGATCCTGAAGGCGATGATCTATCGCTCATTATTTGAGGAGAAATGATATGATCAATATTATTAAATTTAACTTTCAAAAAATCAATCAACAAAAACAAATTCTCTTTAATAGTAATTTCGGTTCGAAAGCTTTTGTTGGAAGTGGTGACTTTTCTCTTTTTAAAAAAAAAACGTCAAAAATAATTATAACTTTTTGGTCAGTTTATTTACACTAAGCGATTGCAAATTACATTTTATTAATAATCGAACGACAAAGCATATGTCAAGTCCGGTAAGAAACAAGTCAAACAGTCCCATTCGAAACCTCGATGACAAATCCCCCAAAAAGCTTGATGTTATTCACGAAGAAGATGAGAATGAGAATCGCATGAAAAGAATCAGTCTACTCTCCAGGGATTCTGAATATGAATCAGCACTAGCAGCCAGCAGAAGGCGAGCCTAACTTGCAACAATTTCTAACTATTCATCTGTTTATGAAGGCTAACGTTTGAGACAGGAACTGGCTGCCAGAGACAGATAGATTTAGAGTCTAACCCGAGAGATTGTCTTTTCAAAATAGGGTCAGAGTAAGATAGAAGAAACCCTAAGGATCTAAAATTCTACTCTCAAAAAGGAAATAGCTCTTCTTTCGAGGCAGAATATTCAGGACCTTGATGGGCTGAAGTAAAAATACATCCATTTGGCGGCTGAAGACTCAGAGTTTGTTCTGAAGAACTACTCGGAGGACATGAGAAGGTTACTAGGTGAACTTGAGACATCAAAACAGTTACTTGAAGAGAAAGAAAAGTAAATCGAACATTTGAGTCTATTGAACCACAGAAATTCACAAGAATATGCCGCAAACCTCTAGAAACTAATCTCAGAGAATAATCTTCTCAGAAACGAGATAAAATTCTGCTAAGTCAACAAGGACAACGAAGTCAGGAATGCTGACACCAAGAAATAGCTGTAGAAGTCCAGAACTAAGGGAATAATCAATTTCTGCAAGGAAACAAACTCCTTCATAGAAAAAGAAGTCAACAAACTTGCCGAACAGCTCGTAGAAAAAAATATCAGCATTGAAACTTTTACCAAAGAATTGATGAAGCAAAGAAAGAATCAGTAAGTCTTTGAAAGACAAGCTCAAGCATAGATCAACAAGCTAAAGGACAGTCATGCCGCAGACATGCAAGACAAGGAGTAAGCCTTTGCAAAAATGGAGAAGTACTATAAACAAGAAATTGGGGATCTCAAAGCCAAAGAAATGGATTTACTCCAACGAATTGCCACTCTATAACACGAAGCAGAAACTTTAACTAGGTAACACTTTCACCTCAAAGATGTGCTCAAATAGAAAGGCAAGTAAGTCGAAGAGCTAAAAAGCAGCATAAATAAATTACATGATGATCACGCTAATGAGATAAATAAAGTGATGTCTGATTCCAGAATAAAGCGTAAATCTTTGAAAAATTTGTCGTCTTCGGTTTCATCCCTGAAAGATCTTTCGTTCACCGATTTAGCAGGTGGACAGAAGAGCAGTACGATCCAAAGAAAGGAGAGTCTGGGCATGGGCATTCAGAAAGAAGACTCGTCACCGTTACCAACAGTCCGGTAATAGCTGGCTCGGTCATCCTGGATGGGGGGAACTGGAACGGTCGATGAGGAGGGAGACGTGGAAATGAAACAGCTGGTTTTTCATTACTAGACCATAATTGAGTAGTTAAAAAGGAACAAAGTCATGGAGCTCAATATTGCGAACTAGACGATTGCAAAACTGAAGAATAACTTGCAGGAGAAGCAGCAGGAAGTTCTCGATGTACTATCAAAATTCTCTCCACTTATGGAGTTTAAAATGAATCAACTTTCGCTTGAGGAGGAGAGGAGTCACAAAATTAAGGAACATTACAAGGCGGACTTGGATATTTTGTCGGTCATGCTCGACAAGTATCAGATTGAGGCTCTGCGGAAGTACAAATGATTTTAAGCAAAATGTTGTTTTTTAATAATTTTAATACTAAAATAACTGCTCCGGGTGAATTCCGTAGGAAATCGATAAATTTACTTTTAAAATGCTCCATCCCCATCCTTATCGATAAAGGACGTATCTGGCAGAGAACAACTCTTTTGCTTCGAGTAACGTCAGCCATGTAAATGTCCAATTTAATTACCCAAAACCGACTTCATGCCTTGCTAAATGCCATTCAGGCTAAAATTCATCCAGTCACAAAAGATAATTTGCTCAAATCTAAAAGAAAAATGCGAAATTAGTTCAAAGATACTCGTTTGATCCTGATTCTCCTGCTTTTGTGTGTGATGATGTCCCCAGTAGAAAAACAGCAACAGGCTTGTCAATCCCCAGACCAACTTCTTAATCCAGTAGCAAAATAGGTCGAGTCCTTTAAGCAGTGGATAATATTCAGCCACTAAACTTTTACTATGAAAGAGAGTTGAAATTGCACAAGAGATTGACTTAAAAAGTTTCTTCTTATACTGATGAGATTTAAAGTTAGATTAAAAATCACTCTTTACGCTTGAAAAAAAATCAAAGCTAAAACACAAATACGTGCAAGGGCTTACAGTTCAAAAATAAAAAAAACAAGCTGAAATTACAGGCATCTAAGAAAGTAAATTTTAATTAACTTTCAACTAATGCCGACGATCTTATGGAGTTGAATCATAACATTGACTCTTTATTTTCTCAAATACAAAAACTCAAAGATCAATGTGAAACACAAGCACCCAATTGTGAAAACAATTCCGTTACCATTCCTATTCCGCCATGCAATTTGAGCAAATAGTCTGAACGGGATGAAAGAAAAGCAAAAAATAAAAATAGTACCAGGACTAAAAGTGCGTAAAATAAGTAGCCAATACTAAATCCTTAGTTGTAAGACTAGGCTTAGCAGATCTTAATTAATGAATAAACATTGTAGAAAACGAGTACTTCCATCAAATTGACTCGAGGCTACCCAAATCTGTCAATGAGATAGTTTGAGTTGGGAAAAAAAGTTGGCTAAGGAAAATTTGGAGATGTTTTCCTGTGCCGACACAAGACAAGTAACAGTATATTTGCATTGAAAAAAATTCTCAAGTCTACCATTAAACAATACAACATGCTTGACCAATTTATAAAAGAGCTCAAAATTCACTATCAAATGGATCATTCCAACATCGTCAAGTTGATTACTCATTTCGATGATGAGTACCACATCTTTCTCGTCATGTAATTCGCATAAGGAGGAACTTTGATGCAAAAACTACAATGTTCTTAGGCTTAGAACGCAAATTACATCACTCAGGTTGTCAATGCTGTTCAACACATGCACGATAGAGATATCGTTCATCGAGACTTGAAACCAGAGAATTTAGTGCTATTTTTCGATGTAATTTAGTTTTGATTCAGAACACTGTTAAAATATGCGATTTTGGCTGGGCATCCAGTTTGAAAAATAATTTCATGAAAAAGAGTTCGACTTTCTGTGGAACTCCTGACTATATTTCACCAGAAATGAAGGACATAGGAGTATACACTTTGACGGTTGATCTATGGAGCATTGGCATACTCACGTTTTAATTACAAACCGGGTCTCCTCCTTTCAAGGAAGAAATCCTTCAGTGGGTTAAAAAAGGAATTAAAAACAACCACAAGTGGGACTGGAACAATATTAAGTATCCTGCTGAAATGTCTTTGAACTTGAGACTTTTTATTAGCGGTTTGCTGAAGGAAAATCCGGAGAAAAGAGCAAATTTAGCTTAGTGTAAAAAACACCCTTTCCTAAGGGAGAAAAATACTAATACTTTTATCATTCCATGAGTCATGGATATTGATACTCTCTTAATTGTTAAACGAGTTCATATTAATCCTATAAATGGTTAGCATCGACCCGGAACACTTAATCTACGCATCTGCGATGAGTCATTCTTTGGAATATGTCTTGATGCTGGGCAATAATAATAAGAAAAATTTGATGATTGATTTAAATAGATTGAATGATCATGCTGCAACTTTGGCTTTCTCCGTTAATCTTTCCGCGAAGCTTTCAACATGTATATGCTGGACAAGTGAGTACCATTCCTGCCCTTTTCCCTATTCGTCGTTTCTTTTTCTGGAAATTCTAACTCTGACTCTCCTGGGAAGGTTGCGGATTCCTTGGGACCAGATAAACTGGTTAAGTTTGGGGTCAATTCTCACATCCTGGGTTTTCATCATTTTAGTGACGAGAGTTTTGATTTATCTGAGAGCACGAGGTGCTTTCTTTTTGAACTGTACTTTATGAGCGAGTTTATGGACGTTGATAGTAGTGTCGATGGCAGTTTCAGACAGACCCTTTCTTTCTTATTTCTTACCCATTACCACAAAATTTATATTTTTAATTATTCAATATTAATAATCCAAAAATTAATAAATACCGATAAACATTTCCTTGAAATATTGAGAAAACTGAAACAGCATTCCTGTCGAGTTTAAACACCCTTCTCCCATTTTCAGTTACAAAAAAAATAGTTATAATTGCGCCAGTTTAGAGACAATTCCTACTGTCATAATATATTAACAACTTATGGACAGTTCAAGAATTAACTAAGATTCCAGATAATATGAGCTAAAAGTTCAACTTCCCATCGACAGCTACGAAACGATGTTACATTCTCTCATCAACAAAATTCCCACCTTAAAAATGGACATCAATTTCGGCAGTCAAAAAAATATGGACAATTTCAAATCCAATCTTTAGGAAATGAAAGATGACCTCGAATAAAATTTTCATTCCAGCGACGATGATGATGCTGATTAAGACGGGGAAAACTCCTAGACTTCCCGAATCAGTAAAGCATCAAAAGATATCACCAATCAGATTCCAATCCTTATGATGCCAATTACTTCTTTATCACTCGCAAACACGGAAACAAAAGCCCACAGGAGCTATGAACATAGTTTCGAACTTGACCTTCCTTTTGAATAATCGATTATCATCAAAAAGCACTACTATAACGAAGTTATCAAGACCACAAAATAGTGTAATACTTTAATATTGGTAATACCCTCAAAAATTCGATTTCTGAGCAATGTTGCGGGGTATTTGGAGCAGGCAGTCGAAGAGATCGATGCACTAAGATCTCGCATAAAGATCCAGCACATTCATAAATTCACAGAAGAAGTGAACAATTCAGAATTTTACCTAAAAAAACTGGAACCGATTCATCTGCAGTAGATCCTTGGGAAGTTTTATTTATGGTATGAAGTGGATGCTATTTCTGATGAAGAGGTGTATAGGAGGAAGAAGTAATTCTTTGATCAGATGGTCCATCGATTCTACGAACTTTCTTCAATGGCGATTTCAAACAGTAGCAAAAACAATGACGATACGCTGAAAAGTATCTCAGTAAGACAAAATCAGAGCTTTAGAGAGAAATCTTCGATCCAGAAAATGAGGTAAAAAAGAAAGCAATTCTCAGATATGGAGCTATTACTGCTGAAACTTAAGCGCAATCTGTTTGAGCACAAGATAAGGAACAAACTGAATAGTCTGGCAAAGGACTAACATTGCATATAAGTAGCAAAAGATGGCTCATCTTTACTAATTCATTGTGAAGTTCATGAACAAGTTCTCATGAGGCACATGCAGTTAGATTAGGAGTTTAAAAGCTATGATTACTTCTTTGTTACAGCTCGCTCCGTTGAGGATGAGTAATTGCAATCCAACAACTCCGAGCTGGACAGTAATACAGAAGGGGCAGTTTGCCGCTAAATTAAGTTACTGGTCGAAGAATTCGAGAAAATACCGGAGATGGCTTTTGCATTCAACGAAAGTACGGTATGGGTAGCAATTAGCCATGACTACATCAGTGAGACCGAAAATTTAAAGACGTTTGTTAAATCACTCTAGAAAATAGATTTTGAGTGTTCAATAGGCTTTATCTACAACAGAGAGCAGTTTCCTGACCAGAACAAGTATATTGTCTCTTTTCCGAAGTTCAGTTTAAAGTGGTATATCGACGTTATTCCAAAGAATCCCACTTGCAAGGGATTTTAATAATTCATCAAGAAATATATTATTGAGGGTAAGAAGGACAGTAACACAGAATCGCCACAGTCAAATAAAAATATCCCTGTCCTCAGCGAATAAAACTCATTGGATCTTGGCCAGAGTTATGAAAATCTCAGCAATGTCAACATCACAACAGTCATTCAAGATTCCACTCTACTCTAACACACCGGTGTAAACCATTCGATGGCTCCATAATAAAGTCGTTCTCTTAACGTCAACTAAATCCGCTAAGGTCAAAGCATCGACATTGGTGTAAACTCGATAATCAGCCACAGACTTGAGGACTATCAAAAACTCATCATTGATAACAATTAAGCAACACAGAACAAGTATGATGAAGATATCGACGATGTCCAGAAATTTGGAGTCAAAAGGCAAAAGGAAATTGATGAGTTGCTAAAAAAGCAGACAGGTATTTTTTAAATTTTCATTTAGGGTTATAGTACAAAGCATTTTCTGTGAAAATACCAAGTAAACTCAAAAAAGAAGCTCCAAAGGCATAGGATTTGGTAACAGTCTTTGCGAAAGAGAAGGAGGTCTAAGGAAAACTTTTTAAGGAGGAGATGATTAAGGTGTACCTTATCGATGACAAAAACAATACAAAGTGCAATGGGTACTTGTTGAATGTGTCAAAGAAAAGCATCCTTTAGAAAGACAACAAAACGCTGGAAATTCCGAAGAACAGCTACTAGGTTTCAAAATTTATCAGGTTTATTCAGAAGTGATTTATGAAGGGAGTGATTCTTTTTCAAGGAAACGCGTTTTATTTAAAATTTCGATGTAAATAGACTTAATGCTTACGATAACAAATCGATCCACTCATTTCTCACTTATTTTGTGATTGTTCATATGCTACACTACTCTGATAAGAGCCTGAGTTCCCAGTCTACTCCCGCCCTGAGCCTTCAATGCCGAATAGAACTGTTTGATAAGAGATAAACACGGCAAACATAGATCTGCTCTTGCTGCTTATTATAGCGCTATCTACATATCTTTAACATAATGTTCAACGTAGAAACCTGGGTCCATGTTTCCGTCAACCATTCTTGTCCCCAGAACAGTTAACGCTGTTGAAGAAGCAGCTCCGAGGGATATAGTTTCAATGGTCTTTTTGAGATCTAGCTTCATTTTACTTGCGTACATGAGTCCTTATACAACTCCAGCCATATTTCCGGCTAATACAATCTGATTGGTCATTTTAGTGTGCTGACCCATTCCCGGTCCACCATTTATCTGAACTGCCTTACTGTATGCACTCATCACTGGCTTAACTTTTTAAATAATTTATGTCTATCCGCCACACATGGTGACTAGTTTTCCTTGCTGGGCACCAACATCTCCTCCTGAAACTGGCGCATCAATAGAGTGTATTTTCCTTTCTTTTGCAAGATCATAAATTTTCTGCGCAAGTACGGGTTTGCTAGTAGTGTGGTCAATCAACACTGTCCTAATATTACAACCGTGTGTACCCTTATTTCATAGTGTTAACAAGTCCTTTCTATCCCAGACAGACCTAGTCGACATCTTTTGGATAGCCAAGCATTACCACGAGAACATCAACTTATTTTACCATTTCGGAAGGCTAAAGCCATTTTGCACCTTCAGCAACGAGTGGGTCTGCTTTAGACTTTGTTCTATTGTAGACTGAAAGGGAATAGCCATTTTTTATCAAATGTTTGCACATATGGAAGCCCATCACTCCCGTGCCGATCCATCCAATTTTTGGCAAGTTTTGCTCCATTTTTTTTATAATTATTAATGATCAAAAGATCCGATTGTTGGGCTAAACATGAAAATATCAATGACGATATTTAAACTTCGAGTTTTTTGCAAAAAAAAAGTTAAAAAAAATATTTTCGAGCTTATTTTACGATACAGAATATGTGTAGAAGTAGGTAGTCGTTGGAACTGTGACGCTTTACAAACATTAAATGTGCATGTTAGCTCAATACATATAATATAATGATTTACATCAATTTCTTATATAGTCAAAAATTACCTTATTGATGAAAATGGAAACTAACAAGAACGAACATATTCAGAAAGAGGAAATAATTTCCAGGTAAAAAATAGATTTGGTCCGTATCCTGACCGTTCCGATAGAGCAAAATTCTCCGAATTAGCCCTCAGTGTAGCAATCAGGCAATCGATTGCCACTTCATAGAGGTTATCCCGGCGTTAGTGAAAATAAAGTCTAAAATTCTCACCGTAACCTAATAGATAGCTTGAGGAATCAGGTTTCGATTCTCGAATAGAAAGTTAAAGGTTTACAGCAGAAAATCGAGGAGTAGAATTTACTGAAAATACCCCATTAGAAAAAGAAATTTCGTAGGAAGGCCAATTAAATTAATCGAAATTATTAAGTAACTCTTGGATTTTATGCAGTGTCAATTTTCTGATTGTGGAAAAATATATGGTTCTAAAACCTCTCTCAAAAACCATTTGAAAATAAAACACTCTTTGAAGGTTCATAAAATTAGAAATCGACCTTTCCACAATTGATAAAGGAAGGTTAAGTCTTTCAAAAACCATTATTGATCTTTTGCTCCTCCATTTTTTTTCAGTAATAATTCGCTCATGAACAAGTATATCAAACTAATTCACATCTGCTAAAGGTAATATTAAAATATCAGAGACCATTGCATTCGACACGTCAATTAAGGGACTACCAGTCATTTCCATTAAATGCAAGTACTCTCCTGAAGTTCTATATACATTAGTTTTTGTCGGTTTCATTTGCTACATTCTGTAGTGCAAGTAAGCACTGATGGTGAATAATTGGAGCCGATGCCCAAAAACCTTCCCCATATGGCAAAGCGTATGTGTTGATATCAACAATTTCGCATTTATTGGGAGTCTCGATTTTTAAAAAGTAAGTAGTTTTCTGACCTTAATTGTGTTCATTATATCCTCCCATGACCATCATCTCCCCCGAATTTATCTGAATCGCTGCTGAAGTAGAAATTTTCATTAATTTGAGTATATTATTGGGAATATGGGGCTAGATCACTCTCCAGGTATCATATTTTTCGTCGTAAATTTCCTATATAGAAAAAAATGTACAATTGTATCGATAAGCCCTTTGCTTTCGGAAACTCCCCCAAATTTGCAAACGTACCTCTAATTAAACGAACAAGATGCAAATGAGCAGCAAGGAACGTGAAGCGGTTTGATTTATTGAGTCCTTATGTTTTAGGTATCAAATCGCTAACAAGCGTTTGTCACAGTTCCGTCACTCACTATGCCACCAAGGACATAGATGTATTGACCATTTCCACTGAGACATAAGGAATGTGACGACCTTCCGTAAAGTAAAGTTCCTATTGATTTTAAAGTATTCTTGGCAAAGTCGTAAAAGTAAATTCTATTCGACTTTTAATTGGAGTCATGGACAGTTCCTCCGACCAAGTATATGTCTCCATTGGAAGTAGCGATGGACTTGTGGAACTACGGCACTCTGAAGTTTATATCGATTTCGATCTTGACAAACGATTATTTTTTTTCAAGGTTGAATAAGTATAAGACATTCTAGTCATTTTGGAAGAAGTGTAGATACTTAAAAGGAGTGTTCGATTAAAAGAAGTTTCCTCGATTTATTTTTTTCCCTCCCCCGACTACAGACTTTGCAGAAACTTTCTTATACTCCTTTCTTTCAGTTATCTCTTAATGCACACTCGATAATGGACTTTGTTTTCCTCTGTAATATTTTTCCTCTGTTTGATCAAGATTTATATCGTAATAATTCTTAGTATTTCCTTGGAGATTATGCATGTTTAGATTTTTCGGATGAGTGCTGTTTTTGGGACTGTGAGTAAAGGCAAGGTTTCTTTTGTTTTTTTACCGAGATTAAGTGAACTATCCAACATCAAAGTTTTGACTTTTTATGTGCTTAGTACTTTTTGCTTCGGCAATAGACAACAGGCTCTTCTTAAGAGCTTTATCATTGTCAGCACTTCTGGTTTCGTCGGTAATGCCTGTGTTTGGGTTGAGTAAGCCGTCATTTCTTCTTTATTTGATCGAGTTGCTGTGAAATTTGACGTCTGGGTTTTATTAATGGTCATGGGTCATTATCGCGTTGAGTAACTTGACCAGTTTTTGATCGTAGTTTTTCATGAGATAGAGATTTTGCCTTTTAAATTACGCCATTTAATGTGTATATTGGTAAGATTGCTTTACTGATTCTATGATTTTGTGTTTATCAAGTTTCACTATAGCTTTGACATACTTAAAAAATTAGCCACTTTCATAGTGATCCAGTTTAGAACTAAGGAGTTTTAGTTCCTTGACGATGTTGTTAACTTTTTTAACTTCCTTCTCTGTCGTTTATTTTTGATTGACATTTCTTTACATTCTCCTGATTGTTTGTTACTATAACTCTTTGAAAAACAAGTTTACTGTGTTGATACAGTTGTTCTTGACCTATCGAATAGTGGCAACAGCTAAAATTATCAAAAATGTTACCATTCCAAAGAATCTATTCACTATCCAGCATCTGAAAATTTCCTCCTATTTACTGGATTTTTTCTAAAATTTACAGCACCTTCTTCATAGACTTGTTTCTCACACTTCTGAATGAGTCAACTTACGGTTTAACGTTTATATTTCTATGATATTCGTAGTGCTAATTAATGCATTAAGGGCAAAGAGGCTTAAGGCATTGGAAAGATGAACAAAAGTTCGTGTATCTTTAGCCGGTGTGTTCTAAGCATGTCTCAATGTGCTCTATGCTGTTATTGGAGGGAGATGACGCTCCAGACTCTTTACACGAAGGTTAGATTGTCGTCATTCAAGAGCTCCCCTGGAAAAAAAGGTTTCTTTAAATTCTCACAGAATTATAATCTACTGGAAATATAAAATTCATATTAAACAGTTTTTTCAGGTTAGGATATTCATTTTGTGATAAATAAAAAATGTAAGTTATCAGTAATTCATTTGTTTTTCTTTGTTTTTTTCCGACCCATAGCTTACTAAGGAAATCCGAAGTCAAATTCTTCAAAACCTCCCATTCCTCCCATACTACCTTTTTTTCCCTTGAACCCCCCAAACTCTCCGAAACCACCCATACCTCCTAAAAATTCTTTCAAAATTTAATTGGGATCAGTAGCTCCATTACCACTAAAATTGAACTTTTTGAAATTTTGGCCATTTCCACTGCTAGTAGTAAAAGTGAAAGTTTGAGTCCCATTTCCTCCTCCAAATCCGGGAAACCCTTGTCCTTGGAACTCCTAGAAATTTGTGGATCCCTGATCTCCATCATACTGCATTTGTCCGGAGTCATACATTTGTTTTTTCTTAGAATCAGTAAGAACCCCGTGAGCTTCGGCAATATCTTTAAATTTTTTCGAAGCTTAATCCTGTTCTGCATCGCTTTTGTTTCTGTTTCTGTCGGGGTGGTACTTAAGAGCTAAGGTCTTATAGGCTTTTTTAATTTATGCTTCGGTTGCGTTCCTACTGACGCCAAGAATGGCATAGTAGTCTTTTTTCTTGGCTTGACGCTCTTTTTTTTGTGCATCTGCAATTTTGGGTTTCATATTTGCATTCGGATCCAATTCTTGAATTTTGCTATAGTCCATGATAGCTGCACCATAGTCTTCTCTTTCCATGTTAACCTCTGCTCGCCTGATCAGTGACTTTGGATAGTTTGGATTCAGTTCAATAGACTTATTGAGGTCATCCAAGGCTTTAAGGTTGTTCTTCCTTTTCATGTAGGTCAGGGCTCGGTTGGAGTATATGATAGAGTTCAGTTTTTTGTTGAATGGATCTAGTTATAGAGACTCCGTGTATTTTTGTTAAGCTTCAAGATACTTGCCGGCTTTGATTAGATTGTTTCCTTATTATTTTAGAGCTTAGCACTTTTTAGCCTTATTCAGGGAATTTCTACATTTTGTGTGATCTGGATCCAATTTTAGTCCATCTGTAAATAACTGCCTGGCCTTGGCACTGTCTCCACTGTAAAGTTCAATCAATCCTTTCAAGTAATAAACATCCGAGGAATTACCAGATGAAACTGCCCTCAGGAGAGCTTGCGCTTCGTCGGTGGAGCCCTTCTTTGCTAGCACTTAAACCTTGAAAAGTTTGAGGTCATCGGAATCCGGAATTTTGTTCACAAGGTATCCGATGCATGATAACGCTTCGTCATAGTCGTTTCTCTAGATAGCAGTAATATATCGAGTATAGTTCGATTCATAACTTTCGTAGTCTTCAATTTCATTCTTAACAGACTGCTATCTCTCAAAAGTGTAGGCAACTTTCATGGCAGCCACTGCTTAACTAAATCTGAATAGCTGACAAAGTGCAGCAGCCTTCTTTCGATAGGCCTTAATGAAATTACTGTTTATTTATATTGCTTGATTGCAGTCACTAATGCATTCTGCATACTTCTTCAAATTGTAGTGGCAAAGCGCACGGTTGGAGTAGTAGCTGTGGTCGCTGGGATTTTTATCGATAGCCTTACTATATAAATTGATGGCTTTCTAGTAGTGCTTATTTTTGTAAGCAGAGTTTCCTTATTGTTTGTAGTCTTCGGCACTTTTTTCAATGTCCATTTCTTGTTTTTTTTTCGTAGTATTTGAGATTATTATTACAAAGTTTGTCCCAGTGATAAAGTTTTTAACAAAACCGATTTTTCTAGAAAGTTCTTTAGCTCTCCAATTTTAATAATCTACAGCAGAACTTAAAAAAATTGAATAAAGCATTTTTGTCAGCGTATGGTTTAGGAAAGATCTAATAGACTCTTACTGCTTGCATTGACTGGTATTTTCCAACTTCAGAAGTGAATTAGAGCATGAAACAAGGGAAATAAGTTTTAGTTCACCTATTCATAAAATTGGAAGCCTTCAACCGGAATAACAAGTCAAAAATACACGCAGGTATCGGAGCTGAAAGCTGAGCGTTTTGAGGCGGAGTTTTAGAAACAGTTTGCAGAATGCGCTACTTCAGAGAGTTCAACTGAAAGAAAGACGTCCCATTAACTTATAATATGTGTTTAAACATTCCTCTCAAGTCTTGCTTCCTATGTTTGCTCTAAAATTAGAGAACCAAAGAAGATATCGTCAGTCAAGAATGGATAGATAATTTGGAGAAAAAACCAAAATAGTTCAATGTGCTCCAATTTTTTGGGGGACATCATTTGAAGGATCATAAACTCAGTATGTGTATTTATTAGAGGCAATTAAACAACTCGTGGACCGTTTTTGTTAGCAGTGTTTTATCTTTTCCTCTTATCAACAAGTTTACCAGAAATCAGGTACTTTTGTCCTGATTATTCAATTTTTTGGCAGTATAAGTTAGGCCATTGGTTAATCCGGGAATAAATAATTTTCTGTTTAAATGACTATCCTGAAGTGCGGGAGATCTTGGAGATTAAAAATTAATTTATTTTTCTATTTTTTGCACAAAATCAGTTTGAAATTCGTAAGTGAAATATTCGTTTAAAGTCGAGAAACCGTCTAATTAATAAGCAAACAATTTGAAATCAATTTAAATAGTAGTTTGTGTCAAATTCCTTATATTTGTAGAAGTGTTCTTCACCTCCTTCATGATATTTCTCATTTGAATCTTCTATTTAGGTTGGAATCGCATAGAAGTCATCCCAACCTCCCGTCTTTTATGATTTCCTTTCGGAATTCCTATATTCATCGAATCCAAAGAGATCCCTGCCGGTATTCCTTTGCATTCCATTTTTAAATTCTTGTTTTTACTCGACATGTATCACAGTTTTTTTTTGGAACTATTTTGAATTTGAGTCCACAAAATACTGAGATCTTTCCCTGACAGGCGTTAAACCATTTTTTTCACAGTATTTTCTGCGATGACCAATAAGAAATTAACTTTACATAGATAAATAATTAACAATTACAAATGAATAGTTTACAACGGATCCTTTTCATATGACTCTCCAAAATGAATTGGTGTTTTATCTTCAAAATAGAAGTTAATTCCGGAGAGGCAATTATAATTGAGCTGATATGAGCAGTAATTGGATAAATAATGCGTGTGGAGATTAATGAAAATAAATTATATTTCGCTTGAAATTGCATCAAATTTCACATAGCAAAGCGAGTGTTATTACCATACAGCTATTTAGCAATTTAAAAGAGATGTCATAAGCAAATAAATAAGTCAGTTAACTAAAGGAAAGATATGCGACTCTGTAAAAGCAGTATAATCAGTTGCTTTAGAAGAACCAGAGCGATCTGGTGACAATTCGTCAGAAAGAAAAAGCAATGGATGTACTTTAAAAACATAACTGAAGAAAGTCATTGCTGATCTCCAGGGAGACAAGTAAAGCGTTCGGACTAAAATGCAGCACGATATCAATGTCCTTACTCTTGAAATGGAAAAACTAAAGAGCAACAGCTCAAAACAAATTGATTCCAAGGATGATGCCTAAAAATAGCTCCAAAACATCAAAAAAGAAGCTTAAGAGTTAACTCAACTAAGCCACATCAAGCAAGAAAGAATCGAAGAACTGTAAATCACTGCCAGAAAACTCATTGACGAAAATATACAACTTAGTGCCGACAAAGCCTCATATAAGGCTGACTACGATGACGCCTCTAAAAAATGTGAAAAGTATGAGGATTAATTGGAAAAACTAAGACAGAAACTTCAAGCTCAGTAAACTGAACTGACGGTTTCCAGAAATATCAAAAAAATCAGTGAAACTGTGCAAACGCAAGAAATTTATATTGATCCCAATAAATACAGCTAAATAGAAAACAAGTCAAATCAGCTGCAAGGTTAAAATCTTTAAATGAAAAAAGAACTCTAGAAAGCTCGAGCATCTGCAGAAAATAGCGAGCAAAGAGTCAGTGCGATGAAATAAAGACTGCGACAGACAAATTAGGAACTCAAACGAGTCGCAGAAAAGGACAGAAGAACGGGTCTGCTTCTGAAGAAAAAGGAAGAATAGCTCATAAAAGCGCAGGATTAGATTGATAGGACAAAGAAACCTAAGTTTTAAAAGAAGAAAATGGAGACTTAGGTATCGGTTGTATGTTTGAAGTGCAAGTAACTGGAGCAGTAAAACCAACTGCTGAAAGAAATGGTAAAATCTGTTCAAACAATGGTCAGAGTTCGCGAAATAGAGGCTTAAAAATACAAAGTTCAATCTCACACACCTAAGAAAATTAACTCTAAAGGAAGTATCAGCTAAATCAAAAAAAACGTTGATAAGTTTCCTCCAATCAGTAGTAAACCGTCATTCACATCTGATAAACATACATGAGAGATTTTGAGAGAACTGTTTGTCCTATATCTTTACTGTTTTCAGTTTTATTACAATTAGCATTGAGTCGAATTTTTGTTTTTTATTTTGGAACCCATATTGATCTGTATTAAAAGTGTTGGATTTGACTGGTCGATGAACAGATAATTGATTTCTGAGAAGCTTCAAAATATAACTTAAATCCACTGTTAATAAATAAGCAAATAGATCAAACAAATAATAGAGTTGGTTTGAAGATGAGCCAGAGTGGGAATTAGGTGAAGGTATTGATCGATAACTTAGGGTAGCTTCCACCTATAAATAGCAAACAAGAAACAGTTCCTTTCAAAGTTCCAAACGATAACTAAATTCTCATGGAAACCGAGGGCGCTTTAAAGGTAAGGGATGAGAAATAAGCATAGTAGAGAGACAAGCACAAAATATGGGACAAAACAACTGCATCTTGTAGAACTGCGCTAAAGAGATTCGATAAATACCAGACTGCAATCGATGAAAAATACGTCCCCAGCTCGGGTTTTAATCACAAAGAAAAGAAACTCATCGATGTACCCCCCGATTTATATCCAAGAACGCTTTGGAAATAGTTCAGAACAGGAAAAAAAATAAGGACTTGGCCAGCAAAAATTAAACTATTGTTGACATACTGGAACAAAAAAAGTAAATGTTCCTGGTCACAATGACTCACGAAATTATCGACAAATAAATCAAAAACCTTAAAAACCAGGCCGATGAACGTGAAAAAGGGCTCAAAGATAGCAATCAGCTACTCGAACAAGATATCGACGATTTTTAGCAGTATCAGGAAAAATACAAAAACTAAACGAAAAAAATTGAAGAGCAGTTCGAAAAACAAGTTCAAAAGAGACTTGTCAAATAGCAAGAAATCAAGGTACATTATTACACCCAATTCAGAGCAAGCAAATCACAGTCAACTCCTTGAGGGCCGAAAAATCAAGGAACTAGGAAAACATATCATCCTACCTAAAATACAAAAAGTTTCTATAGCAACTGCCTCCGAAAGAGTGGATCGAGGACAAAGAAGGCAAAAAATAGAGAAGAATAAAAATAATAAAATAAAAAATAAAGAGCTAGTTTTATGATTCGGACGGGAATAGAAAGAAATCCTCGCAAGAATTCTAAAAATACTTTCAGGTTATATTTGATAACGGATAAAAGTACTTATTAGGGTAATCGTAGTTAATAAATTGAAGAAGTTCTGAATAATTAGGATATGTACTTCAAGGAACCCCAAGAACTTATTGAGTATTTTAACACTCTTTAAGAGAAAAACCTATTTTGTATTCAAAATGCCCAGTACGCCGAACAGAAATACCAAGAGTTAAAAGTTCGGGCCTAGTAAAAAAAAAGTTAGCTGACATAAAAGTACGAAACCCATCTTCAACAAAAAAAACAACTCTAAAAACAGTTGAACTAGCTTGATGGCCAGCTTAGAGTCCTGAGAAAGAAAAAATAACAAAACAATGTGATTGACGAGAAAAACAACAAAGACATCAAAAATGCAATTGCTCAAGAGTATCACTACCTGAAAGATTCCATGTCAAAAGACCCCATCGCCAGTTGTCTCCCCGATAACGAGAACCATTCTTAGTCTTTGACGCTGCTTTCAGGAATCGAAATACTGATGGAACGACTTTGGGACAAGCTCTTGGAGTGTTACAGTGAAAATCCTAAGGCTATCAAATAAATTGTAAAAACGTTGATAATTCTAGAAAAATACTTTGGAGAA
>JAOWAT010281400.1:0-18240 GCA_028571025.1 Longipedia americana
AAAGTGGTTTCCCGAAAAAATTTTCTTTACGAAACTTACTTTTGTGAAGTAATTTTTTATTTAAGCACACTCCCCCTAGATTCTGCCATAATTTATGTAATAGTCCACCCCCTAATAGCAGAGTGATAACAATTACGCCTAAAAACATTTCCCTTACCTGTAGCAGTTATGGTGGAATTTGTTATAAGATCCAAGCGCCAGCAGAGCCCCGATGCCCACTCCATATGAGAAGAAGATCTGAGTGCCGCCATCGATCCAACATTCGCTCATGGTCAGTCTGTTCCAGTCGGGCGTGAACAGGAACTTGATTCCGTCGAATGCGCCGGGCAGGGTCAGAGCTTTGCCGCACAGGATCGTTAGCACGACGTAGGGCGTTATGGCAGAAACCCAGATGATCTGAAAAGGGAGCGGGACATTTAATAATGCTGATTCTTAGATGGCAGTGAAAAAGAGTGAACGTTAGATTAAATTGGAAAAAATATCTTTCAATTTGGACGAGCTTTAGAGGTGAAAGGACGAAGGTTTTGCTCCAGACTTGAGAAATCACAAATTTTTGACATTTTCATTGATGAAAATTTGACAAAAATTGGCAAAAGTAAGTAATTTCAAAAGACTTTAAAGTGAATTTCCCAAAGCTTATCTTACTTTCAATTATCATTTTAACCACTTGTCTGTTCACAGTTTGCTTTCAGTTACACAACGATCAGCAAAAACAATGAAAAGTGCCTAGCTAATTCCATAATAAAAGTAGGCTCCGGACTAAGCAATGTATTGAAAGTCATAAATGATGTTGGGAAAAGAGGGGATCATTTTAAAAGTTGCCTATCATCATAAAAACAAACATACGGTCAATATTTTTTCATTATATCAAATTTTCAAGTCACTCTGCGCCCTCAATGTTTACTTCAATGGGTGTAATATTTGTACCTTATAATGTCATATTTGTCACTTTTTGCACCTCCATTGAAGTAAACTTTATGGTCCCAGAGTGACCTTAAAACTTAAAAAAAATGAAAAAGATGTTTAATTAGCAATCATTTTTGGGGCAAAATCTTGAATTCAAGATGGTCCCCGCTTGATTTTGGGCAATTTTGTTTTTTAGTCCGCCCCCTAATAAAAGGAAGAGGTGAACAGAAAAATTTTCATAAATACTTTCTTCGAGAAGTAAAGAGCATTGAAATTTTCCAAAAGTTGACTTCTGTACTATTGAATATGTTTTGTATAATCACAGTAAGATTTGCTTTTTAGATCAAATGTTGTCTTTAGAGATATCCTTCAGTCCTTTCACCTTGGTAGCATTATTTGTAAGTAATTTTCTTTCATAGAAAAAAGTGATCAAGTGATCATTTTTGAACTCGATATGCAGTCTTATGCAACATTTCTTACTGTACTAATAAATTCTTATCAAAGTATCCCTAAGTAAGACAATAATGATGACCTCAGAACCTCAGAACCTGACAGATATTACTCCATCCCATTGAAATTGATCAAACATAAAAACTGTCAAAATCACATCAGGTTTCTCTGGTTCCAAGAGAAATATTTCAAAAAGGGAGTAGAGTTTTAAAATTAGATACTCTACTGTTTCTGAAAAATTCCTTGAAACTTATTAATGAAAATAATGTGAATTCACAGCTTTCACACTTGACCAACTTCAATGGAACAGAGTAGGGTTTTTTAGATTTCCAAAATTTTTACCAAAACTTTTGGCTTTCTCTTTTCAACATTTTGTTTTCAGTAAACGTTATAAAGAATTAACTCATTTTTATTGAAATGGATGAATTAAATTATTTTTTAAATGAATGAGATGAATACATTCTTATTCCTAGATTAGATTTCTTTTAAAAAGCTTTCAATTTAAGTTACATTCAATATTATTTAAAGTAAGTTTTCAAAATATATGTAAACCAAAATTTTGCATAGTAATATATGTGATTCCAGAGGACAAGTTGTGGGAATTTACATTTTTCTTGAAAAGTGATTTTTGAAAAATCTTTTTGATCAATGTTGCAATGTAAATAGAATTTATTTGAAATTGGTTCAATAACTTTAATCCTTTACCTGACTTCACTTTCGTTTCACTAAGTCATCATATTGTCACTTTTCATTGAAGTACATCTGCAGCAGCTGACATGTAGGTAATGTGCATCTGTATCTGTATCTCAATGGAAAGTGGACATGTGTGTAATCTTCAAAGACTTCCAGTAGTGTATTCAATGGATTTCCATCTTTTACACCCATGAAAGTCTTTAGAGATAGCACAAATGACGGCTTTGTAAAAAAGGAGAGAATTTAGATAAAAGATTCTAGTTATAAATACTAATATGGTTATAATGATTACTTGTCTGATGGAATATTTTTCATGTAAAAGTGCAATTCTATCAAAACTGTTGGCAGTCTGTTAAAATTATTAAGATTTCCGACAAATTGATTACGCGGATTTTTTATTGATGTGTATAAGAATTTAAAAAAAATATTGCTTTTTATGAAAGGAATATAACTGCAAGGATTTTTAGAAAGAGTTTACACTTTTTGCTGACCCAGCAGTTTTGATGAAATATCCTTCAATTTTTATTATTGAATCAGTTTTTAATTATATAAATAAATTGACCCTGTAATAAATCGTTCATTTTTTGCTTCCTCATGATATTCTTTTTTCCTCACAACCTTTTCATAAGAAGTTGTCATCATTTGAGATTAATCATTTTGACATTCAAGTTACACAGTCACATGAAGCTTAGGTGACAGCATTATAGGCCCTGCTCACACACTGAATTGAGGTGTTACCTAATTAGAATCACATGTTACATTCAAACACATGATGTTGCACAAATAAAATTATGATAAATATGAATTTGGCCACTATAATTTTTGGTGATTTAAAATGGAACATATCTACTTGAACAAGCAAAAGATTGAATACCTTGCAAAACTGCCTCCATGTCTCACTCAATCACTGACTCACTGGCCCACTCACTGGCTCAGCCGCTTATTCAATTTTTGTTTTATTTAATTTGTTTTCTGGCTCACTCTATATCAGTATACCTAAATCAAATTCTGGCTTACAGGCTAATTGGTTAAATTGCTTTGTAGCTTTCTAACAATCTCCATGGCTCACGAGCTCACACCAACTCTTGCTCATTATCTCTTCCTTTGGCTCACTTACTTACTATATTGCTCACTCACTTACTATCTTGCTCAGTCACAATTTACCTGGTTCACTGGCTCATGCCTTATATTAGGGGGAGGTCTAAATTGGAATGTTGCTTGGACCAGGGTGGCACCACCTGGGAAAGTTAAATAAGGGTAAACAATTAGGCTTGGTGAAGAAAAATTTCAAAAATAACCTTTCTCCTTCAAGCTCTGGGCAATTAAAGTTTACTTCAGTACAGGCTTTTTTTCACTTAATAAGGCCCAATTTTGGGTCATTTTTTGAAGCAGACTTTTGCTGCCCAGTGGTTGGTAGGGTTAGGTTATTTCTTATCCATATTAAACTTTTCTGGGTGATGCCACCTTGGTACAGGTCATTTTAAAATTTTACTACATGACTTAGTCCGGACCCTACTTATATGGCTCATTGGCTCATTATATTTCTCATCGGCTCACTCCTCCACAGGCTTGCTCACACACTCAGTCGTCAAATTCCCATAAAAGAACAACATTTCTAAGAGTGTATCTCTTTGGCTCACCCTATAATGTGAAAACATAAGCTTTATATGTCTGTGTATTTTTAAAACACCAAGTCTCATGAATGCGATAATTGACAACCCAGTTTAATAAAATTATCAAATCACATGAAAAACCTTAATAATTGGTGTCTCTTCGATAGAAGTTACATTAAGGTAAATTAAGTTAAAAAAGTCCATTTCATGAGGAGGATTCTTTTTTTTCACGGCTGAACAAATCATGTTGAATTTTGTGAGGAAGAATTTCCATAAAGTCGGTTGCTGAGATGCATGAATTGAAGAATCGTGGCCTTATTTGTGGCCTTTATGGTGATTTGTAATATTTCTTGATTGCATGATTTTTTAATGAAACAATCTTTAAACACTTCAAAGAGAATAAAGATATTTTGGTGATTTTAAAATTCAAAGTTGATTACTTTTTAGTTGAAGAAATCATTTATGAGCATCAATTTGAAGTGTTTCAAGTTTCTAGCATCTCTAAATCTGTTATCGTTAAATATCGTTCAATAATATCAACATAATTTGTTTTCATATAGACCTAACCTTTTAAAGACCAATACTTCCCACTAAAATTGATTACAATACACTCAAATATTTATAAAACTATTTATTAAAATTTAGCCATTAGGGATGATATGTGACTATCATATAAGTAACAAGCAATTATGAACGTTTTCAAATATTTACATAAATTATTTTTATCATTGAAAATATGTTTTCAAGCAGTAAGTAAAGTCTTATTAATTTCTATGAATCTTTTTTAATTTCTAGCTTTTGCTGGATGAATGTCTGTCTGCTGACGAAGAGAAAGTGATTTTCCTAAAATTTTGAGAATAGAGACAATATTTCAATTTGCAAAATTATAGTACTTTGATTTTTATACAAATAAAAATACAAATACGTTTCCAAATTTCTTTTGTTCATTGATTTTTATTTGCACAGGAAACTGATTTCAAGCCACATGTCTACCCTAAAGATTTGTGCAATCTCCATAGACTTTCAAGAATGTAGGCAATGAATATCTAGAGCGTACACTCCAGAAATCTTTGGAGAATACGCATCTAATTATTTTTTCAGACTGAAATATCTCAAATTATTTAGAAAGTTGTCTTTTGACAAGGAAGTATTAGCCTTTGCATTTCTGAAATAAAGGTGAATTAGGAGAAAAAAGAAAATACCAATGTCAATTTCAAATGTATCCTGCTTTGAAGCAAGCATGTAGCTAGCAGCAAGGCACTAGAGAATATCGTGTTTATAGAAGTGTGTGTGTCTGCTATAAATTGTAAATTTGTATGTAGAAAAAAAAATAAATAGGAAAAAATGCGGTCATGGACTCCACTAAATAAAGAAAATACTTTGTTTTGGGTAAATCATTATAAAAAAGAAACGAAACAAATCTGCTGAAGCAAAATATTGACTATCGTTAAACACTGTTAAAAGTTCAAAAGAATACAAAATTTCATTGTCTAGATGAAAAAGATGATTACAGTAATCCCCAAAGACTTTCAGCATTGAAGTCAAACAAGGCGTGGAACCCCAGTACCCTGCGCAGGAAAGAGTTATAGGAACTTCTGTTAAGAGGGAGAACAACAACTAAAGTTAACCTGAGATCTGAATCATTCATGAACTTTTTACAACTCTTATATCCAAGAATATTGGTGCTTCAGTAATTCTAGAAGCTTATAAATAGTGATTCTTGAGAAGAAGGACAAGAAGGAGAACAACAATCGAAGTGAATCTGAGATCTAGGTTCATTTGACAACCTTCTATGTTTATGCCATCCAGTTGGAAAATGGACAAAGTGCTTAAAGAGCCGATTTCAGGACGATTTTTAACTTTGATTGCGAAAAGAACAAGAAGAAGAAGAAGAACCTCAACAACGCCAGTGGCCTAGTAACCCTTGCTGCACAGGGTAATAAGTTTGATAAACATCCATGAAGTCAACCAAATTTGAGGCGCTCCAGCGGACATTCAGCCTGAAGAAAAAAATTGTGAAAATTGAAGGGGTAGTTTTTTAAAGTTACGGCATATTTTGAACCACCATGCAAAATTTCAGACTCAGAAAGTGCCCCAAAAGTGCGCCATCAAGGAAACAAAGTCCGAATTTTCCCATTTTATGAAGTAAACTGAAAAATTAAAATACGATTTTCTCAACATTGCGCATTTTTTCTCAGGCTGAAAATCCGCTGGAGCGCCCCATTTATGGCTTGAAGTTGGTGCTTTAGCTCAAACATCCGGGTCTGAAACTGAAAAATTCCTTTGCTGGGTGGTCATTTGATCCAAAAGGAAACTAAAAATCAAATGAAATTATGGGGACACAAGAGAAGGCCAAATTAAGGCACTGAAGAGGGGTGATCCAATAGCATCAGTTATATACACAGAGATTCAATTAATCGTAATGTCCATCATAAATTTCAATAAAAACGTCTCTGAAAAATTTCCTGTTGTATTGTCATGAAACAAGTCATGGATGATACACCAGCTTCTTCTTTCTGCGCCGGTTGAACTTGGTTGAAACCAAAATAAATTCAATGTCTGGCTGACCAACTTCAACGGGACAGAGTGGTAGTATCGAAATGCATTTTAGAATGAGAGCAATTGTGTATCATGAGGAAGATGATAACCCTTTTTTCTATGTCATCATTGTTCTGGCAATAGCAACCAATATCCTCGGAAATTGTATAGGGCAAAAAAAGGGTGAACTTTTACTGAAAGAAAAATAGAGACACACTCAGTACTACTCCGTCCCGTTAAACTTGGCCAAACAGAAATAAATCTAAGTGTCCCATTAAACTTGGCCAAACAAGGAAGTTAGATCTGAGTGTCCCATTAAACTTGGCCAAACAAGGACACTCATATTTATCTCTGTTTGGCCAAGTTTAATGGGACACTCAGATTTATCTCTGTTTGGCCAAGTTTAATGGGACACTCAGATTTATCTCTGTTTGGCCAAGTTTAATGGGACGGAGTAGTACTGGCATATCAATGAAATGAGGGAACGTTTTTTGAGGATTTCCAGACCGTAGAACATTCAGGCCATTTCTTTCTTTTCTATGGGTCAATACCTAAAAATTTCGTATTTTTGAGTTTTGTCATCTTTGAATCTGTTTTTGGATTTTGAGCTCAGTTTTGAAGATATATAATTTCTCAGTTTCTCAATAATTTCTGAGCTTTTCAAAAAATATTAATGAATTTCATAAAATAATTTCTGCACTAAAGTGATCAAAAATGCAATATTTCATCTAAAACATAGGAACATTTTCTAAAAACAGTCAATTTTATGCTAAAACATACAATAAAATAATGATAAATGTGCTTCTTTCTCAGTTTATGTATCGCCAAACCTAAAAATTTCGCATTTTTTAATGCGAATTTTTCAAATTTAATTTTCTTTCCTCATCAGGGAAATCCGTTACGGTTTATCATCATATTTCACGAAAATCATCTATTTTCACTACTGTGGCTAATCACATCTATTTTTTTCCAGGTATACTACATTTCCTCCTGCCAATTGAAACCTGCCAATAAGCAATACAGCACCCTGAAGAATGACTATGAGATGACATTCCGTGAATCCACTGAAGTGATTCCTTGCAACGAGGACGATGTATCGAACATCCCAACTATCATGTTTGATTTCGCTAAAATCGCCGATCTGGTCAATGCCAGGTACGTTTGGAGCGGTCAGTGAGAGATATCGAAATTAAATTTAAGGCTTTTTTTGACAGTTTTTTCCAAAACTGAGCTCCAAAAATGCAAAAATTGCCTTGTACTAAATTTGTAGCTGTTTTAATAAACTAGAATCTTGTCAAAAAAGTCTGAATTTATCTGTACGAGAGAGAACATTAATTTTGAAGAAGCCCAATTTTTTCAAATTTTATGAGGTAAAAATTGTCTCAAAACCTAGAATCACCTTTTCTTTTCTGAAAGATACAAACGTGGTCACATTCTTTTTACCAGTTTGACCCTTATTGAAAATCATCAAATTTCGTGTTTTTGTTTTAGCAATATTTTGACCTGATTTTTTTTTAAATTTGGTATGATTTCAAAATTTGAGTTTTTGGAAAAATTTTTACGAAAACTCCTTTCAACGACATGGACGTTGGGTCAAATTTCCTATTTCTGAGTTTTAACTTCTTGACTATTTTTTTCAAGTGGGCTCAGCTTTCCGATTTTTTAAAAAAGAGGCCCGGTGGACATGTACCAAATTGTACATAATTTTCGTTAAGTTTATCATTAACAAATTTAGGGTGTCCCATAAAATCGTCATTTTTTTCATCTCTATTCCAGCAAAGACACAAACGTTGACATCATTGGTGTGTGCAAATCTGCCGATGACGTTCAAACGATCATGAGTCAGAAACTCGGCAAGGAGTTGAAGAAGCGCGATGTGCGTCTTGTGGATCAGTCGCTGGGAGAGGTCAACCTCACTCTCTGGGGCACTAATGCTGAGACGTTTGATGGTAGTTCAAATCCCGTGGTGGCGATCAAAGGGGCTAGGGTCTCTGATTACAATGGGGTGTCATTATCCGCAGGAATGGCCTCTGTTTTACAGGTAAAGAAATTCAATATTTGACTTTTTGAGCAATCTTTGAAAACGAAAACTTATAATAGAGTGTCATGAATTATCGATGCTAAAAGACTTCAATAAAAACAGCTTTAACATTTTACCACATACCTAGATTTCAAGATTTTGAAAGAATTTGAAACAAAAAGGCCCAATTTTCAAAATTTTTCCTTTTTGAAAACATGACTTTTTAAATTGTATTAAAAGCCGGGTGCTTTAAGAGCTTCAGTAGTGCAATTAATGATTGTGCACTGAATAAAGTTACGAGTCTTAGAAAAGTAACAAATTCTGAAAAATTCCAATTTGCATTCATTTTCATTCCAGATCAACCCCGACATGCCCCAGGCGCACACCCTCAAGGGCTGGTATGACGCCGAGGGCAGCAGTCTCCAAACCAACAGCATCACCACCCAAGGGGGTGCCGGCGGTGGGGCAGCGGGCAATATGGGGTCCAACATGAAGACTTTCGGGGAAGTGACCCAAGACAATCTGGGAATGGAGAAACCCGAGTACTATTCAAGTGTGGGGACGATTACTATGATCTCAAAGGAGAAGGCTCTCTATATGGCATGCTCACAGACCAATGATGGAAAACAGTGTAATAAGAAGGTAGGCACAATGAAGTTCATGAAGAATTTCGATTAGTTTTGGATTTGATTTCTGGAAATAAGTTTTCTTTAAACTTTCATGGAAAACAGTTTTATATCGGTCTCACTCCTCTTAGAAAATTGAAATTTTGAAAATCAAATCTTGGATATCAATTGAACAAAATTACCAGTCAGATTAGGTCATTTGATTTTATATGTAACTCCAAAAGTTTTGCTAGTTGTGGTACTTTTTTCGTTTCAGTTTTTAGGTGAGTTGTTTTCATAACAATTCTGCGAAATTCTGTAAAATTGTAAAATTATATTTTTTGAAGTTTTTAATCCAGAAATTTTACTTTCTTAACCGTATCCACGCCGAAGACAAAAAATTGTCATTGAGGTATTTACACAGAGGAAGCTTGAATACGACAAAATTTTATGGGAAAATATGTAGCATAAATAAAAAAAGTAGTAAACAGGAACATCACTTTTAATTTTCAATAGATATGAATTGTTTCGGGGTGGAAAGTATTTGACAATTGACCTAAATAATTCTTAGAATACCAAGACTGTCCAAAAAAATTCGGCCTTGATTGGGTTAAATAAGGCTCTCCAACGGATTTTCAGCTTGAGGAAAAAATTGTGAAAATCAAGCAGTAGCTCTTACAAATCTGCAACATATTCTGAACCACCATGCAAAATTTCAGACTCAGAAAGTGCAATGAAAGTGCGCCACCATTTTATGAGGTAAAATGAAAAATTGAAATGCAATTTTCCCAACTTAAAATTTTTTCCTTAGGCGGAAAATCCATTGGAGTGCCTCAAATGTCAATTAGTGATTGGAATTATTTGATTGTAAGTCCTAAAATTGTCTATTTTTATTGCCCATTTTCTACTATTTTCTTGCATTTGTTTCCAGGTTCTCGATCAGAACAACGGCACGTACCGTTGCGAGAAGTGCAACGTGGAGATGAGCAACTTCAACTGGAGGATCATCCTCAATTTCAGCGTGAGTGACGAAACGGGAAACATCTGGGCCAACTGCTTCCAGGAGACGGCCGAGTTGGTGCTGGGGATATCCGCGGAGAAGTTGGGCGATCTCAGTGTCAATGATGGCGACAAATTCCAAAAGGTCTTCCAAGTAAGTTGAAGAAACACTTCCATAGTACAGGGGTCTCTCGATTTAACGACAGATTTGGGAGGCATGCAAAATGTCATTAAACCGCGAGACTGTCGTTATTTCGAGAGGCTTATTTAGTAAATGAGATTTTTTGAGCTGAAAATCTGTCATTATATCGAGAGATGTCGTTAAACTGAGATTCGTTATATATCGAGACACCCCTGTAACTAGTTGGGTGTACCAAATACAGTCAAAGACGGATTTAGCGTTCGTACACTTTTAGCGTACAACGGATTTAGCGACGTCGTTGTTTCCGTCGTTATGTAGCAAACTGTCGCTAAATCCGTCGTCAAATTCGGCGCTATTTCCGTCGTGGCGCTAAAAGTGTATGACTTTTAAATCCGTCTTTTACTGTATTTTCAGATTATTTTGGGGGCAGTTCTAAAACATTTATGTTGGTACCCTAACATGAAGACATGCTAAAAATCAGGCATGCCATTTTCTGTTACCCGAGGCGCAGCACCCCTAAAGTTTTGCTTATTTTCACTATTGTATGAATAAAACTACCTCTTGTCCAAAAGTTAAGGGGTGCTGCGCCTGACAGTAACATTAATTGGCATTCCTTATTTTAAACATGTTTCATGTTAGGGGACCAAAATGAATATTTAAGACTGACCCCAAAATAATTGGAAAAAAATTAATGCACCCTAGTAACTAGTGTAATTCAAGAGAATACAGAATTAACAAGACTTGAATTTCGGGTTTGGCAAATTTTTTGGGAATTTTACAGTTGTAAGTCAATTAGGAAAATTTAGATTAAAAGAATTTTTGGGGTATTTATGGCAGGAAATTGATTCGTCGTCAATTGTGACAAAAAAATTGTGTTGCAATTATTGTTACAATTATTATGGAATAGGAATAAATCTCAGTTTTTCAAATTTTATAGTTTTTCTTTTAAAAAGAAATCTTACTACCTGTGTCCCTTAATAGATTGTGCAAAAGTTGTGCTGTGTTAATTGTTTCGCGGAGTAATTTACTTCAATGATTTAGACAACCATTGAAGTGAAATTTTCCGCGAAACTTAACACATTAAAAGTTTTGCACAATCTATTTAGGGACAGAGGTAGTAGTTTTTTGGAAAATAAATTTTGTAAAACTGCCCTGAAGCTGTCACCCCCGAAAGCCTTTAAATAATTTCTTTCTCCTTTCCAGGAAGCCACCTTCAAACAATTCAACCTGCGCATCCGTTGCAAGGCTGACACATACAACGACGAGACTCGAGTCAGACACACCGTTGTCACAGCGACACCTATCGACTATATGGACCAGAACAGGAGACTGATTAAGGAGATTGAAGAAGCCGGACTCCCTCTGCCGGTCAAAACCGATAGGGCTAAATATATGTAAAAGATGCAAAATGGATGTGAATGAATGAATGAATGTGTGAAACGAGTGCACAGTGGTGTCGTTAGCAGCATGAGTCTGACTAGTATCAGAAAATATTCTCTCGGCGTAATTATACTTTTGATTGCGTTTCAGTTTGGTTTATTTCCAAGGAAGGAAAATTATGGAAAGTTTATTGTATGAAAAACTCACTTTAATTCTACTTGCAGTGGACTATCAGCCATGGAAACAAGCCAAACTGAACAGCAGCTAATCAGGCAGTTTTGTGAAATATTGTTTGCTGTATTTTTACCCTGCGCAGCAAGGGTTACT
This sequence comes from Longipedia americana, assembly GCA_028571025.1. NCBI lineage: Eukaryota > Metazoa > Arthropoda > Copepoda > Polyarthra > Longipediidae > Longipedia > Longipedia americana. Next base: position 11,674 of record JAOWAT010281400.1, read on the forward strand.
AAGCCACTGGCGTGGGGGGGGGGTTGTTCTTCTTGTTCGCAATGAAAGTTAAAAATCATCCAGATATTGGCTCATTGAGCTCTTCATCCATCTTCCAACTGGATGGTATGAACAAAAAGGGTTGTCAAAGGAACTTAGGTCCAAATTCACACAGATTATTGTTCTCATTCTTGTCCTTGTTCTCAAGAATCACTGTATAAAAGCTTCTAGACTTACTGAAACACTTCTATTCTTGGATTTAAGTGTTGTAAACGTTCATGAAGGATTTAGATCTTAGGTGCACATTGAAAGTTTTTTCTTCTTCTCAACAGAGGTCCCTGTAACTATTTCCTGCGCAGGGTACTGGGGTTCTAGGCCTTGTTCAAGTACCAGTTGAATGGCCACAAATTTCTTTTTCCTCAAATGAACTTTTTGGCAGAAATTACTTTCATTTTTTCTTCAGGTTAGAATGTCAATTTGTCAATGTTGTGGTGACATTTCATAACTCAAGAGATCTTTTTTTTTGTTGGCTTGCTCTTTTTCTTCCCTTCTATTTTGCTGGAAAATGCTCGAAAATGTCACCCAATATTTGGCTTTCTCTCAAGAGGATCTATGAGTACTTTTGCTTCTTTTAAATCATAAACTTAATTTCAATTTTAAGGATTTGATCTTCAGCTTGTTTAACTCGAAAAATTACATTCATGGAAATTTTTAGTTCCCTGAAATATCAGATTTTCAAATTTCCTTTTTATTTGAAGTAAATTCAATATTTGCTGGCGAGTAAATAATTGTTTTTATAAAAAGGAAATGTTTTTGGTTTCTACCTTAGAATTCAGAATCCACATTGTCTGAGGAGCAGAAATTTCAAAAATGATTATTTAAATAAGTCATTGAAGAGGTCATTTCGGATATGCACAACTTCAAGATTTTCCAAAAAAAATCATTCCAAATCTGTGTGGTTCTCTTCAATTTTTAATCACCTAAAATAACACAGTGTTCTATGGATTTCAATTGTACTTTTCTCCAAAAAAAGGAAAAACATCTCAAACCAAAATATTTCTGGTCTTCAAATATATTTATTGACATTGATAGAGATGGAAGAATATTGAGTGCTTCTTTGATGTATCATGCATATAGAGAAAATTGAAAAAGGGGATTTTTTCAAATTAATTTGAATCTAGCACAAAAATTTATTTCTTCTGCTGCCGAAGATCAGAAATCCAATTCGGAGCAGGTAAGGAACAGTGTTTATTTTTGCACTTCTTGTGCTTCTTACACTTCTTCTTTTGCCATTTTTTGATTTAGAGTGGTTAAAGGAATCACGATATATCATTGTGACATATTTTATTGGCAAATGCAAATGAGGCGTTCCAGTGGATTTCCATGATAAAAATATAAAATTTTCAACATACTCACCCTCACTCACACATTTACGACAGCAGCTATGTATAGATTCCGCGCTTTTTTAAAAAGTAGGATCAAATTTGAAGATATCAGGTCAAGTAAGTTAAGGTTAGATGAAAGAAACCTCAGATTTTTACATGATATAAAAAACATTGAAAATGCAGGCTTTTTTGCCACTTTTTAGAATAGAAATCGTTTCCCTAAAAATTTCATATTTCGCAGTTTCGGGAAATTTTTGGTTCAGTTTCATGATTTTTGGGCTCAGTTTCACGATTTTGGGCTCAGTTTCAGCAAAAAATTTGGCCCAGTTTTGGAAAAAATCGGAATCTTTCCTTCATTTTTCTTGTATTTACATGAAAATTGTTGCAAAATAATCAATTTAGGCAATTTCATGCTCAAAAACGGCATTTCACAGTAAAAATTTAACCAAAGTTGCCTGTTTACGGCACAAAAACGTGCTCAGTTTCGCGAAAATTTGACCCTCAGTTTAGGAAAAAATTTGACAAAATAAGCCTGAAATGGTACTTTTATGAAAAGAAAATACTTTTTCAATCTTCAATTTGGTTGTCAAGGGATCTTTGGCTCAGCACGTAGACAATTACTTAAACTGGTTATAATACTTTGTAAATCATGTAAGATAACACACTTTTTTCTTTAAAAGAATACACAGGCTTTTTTTTGACAAAAATTTTCCTGAAACTGAGGGCCGATTTTGCGTGAAACTGAGAAAATTTTCAAAAACTGAGATTTACGAAATTTCTAGATTTGCGATTTTTCCAAATTTTGGTCTTTATGTAGTAAAATGTACAAAAACTTGCTCAAAAACTCAAATTTTCGGAAAACTTAGACCAAATTTTTGAAAAACTGACCACAATTTTCCAAAACTCAGCTTAAAAAACGCAAAAACTGAGATTTACGAAATTTCTAGGCATTTGATTAGTCTATACGGTGTCAAAAAAAGCCTGATACATTTTTTAAGAATATGAAGCTCAGATTTTCAAAATGACACTCAAATCTGCTCTACGAAAGTCAAACATTTTTGAAATTTTCATCGTATTTTTACATTCATTGACGTTGTATAATGATAAGCCAGCAGTTTATTCCATTCACTATTTCTAAATAGTCATAATTTTATGATTTATTTTCCTTATTAAAAACAGGTTTAAAATGTTCATTAAAGAATTTATGCACATAATACAACTTGGCATTTTCTTTGAAGGAACGTTTAAAATGCACAATAACATTTTGCACACATACTAATGGTACAGGTGAAGATAATGATTATGCATGTCCCAGGCTTTTTTGACAATCTTTTTCCGAAACTAAGGAAAATTTCTAGATGTCACAACTATCAGAATATTGACATTTATGCAGTAAGATTTTCAAAAATTTTCTGATAAACTCAAATTTTTACAATACTGAACATTTTTCAACATAGAGCTAAAAATAGCCAAAACTGAGAACTACAAAAATTTTTCAATTTTTATTTTTAAATTTTAATTTTTAATTCAGATAAAATCGGCAAAACTGAGAAATACAAATTTTCTTATTTTTTAACCAAGTACTGCTTTGTTCGAATGAACTTGACTCAAAAGAAATAAATGCCACTGTCTCATCATACTTGGCTCAACAAAGATTTGTTTCTAAATGTCCCATGGAACTTGGCTCCACAGGACTTTTTATCATGAACATAATGTGTTTCCTGCAAAATTTCCTACAAACTATTTTGCCTGTTGAGACAAGTTTGATGGGACAAATTGTAGAAACAAATACAGTAGAAGACGGATATAGCGTCATGTCATTTTTGGGTCCAAGATGGATATAGTGCCAAATTTGACGACGGATATAGCGACACTTTTTCAAATTTACTACATAACGACGAATATAGGGATGTTGCCATATCCGTACTGGCGCTATATCCGTTGTGACGCAATATCCATCTTTGACTGTATCTGTTGAGCCAAGTTTGATGGGACACTTGGAAATAAATATCTGTTCAGCCAAGTTTGATGGGACAGTGGAATTTATTTCTGTTAAGCTAAGTTCTTGGAGATGGAGTAGTAGAGGATGACAAAAAAGCCTGTATCCATTATATACAACAAGTTAATTTCAGTTCAGTTCCTTCATGGACTATCAGCAGAGTTAAAACAAGTTTAACAACCCCTTGCCAAAGTGCTCAGGGTGTACAAGTTAGGGTATAATAAGAATTGAGATTATTTTGATTCTAAGTCATTTGCATTGGATTGAAAGAAACCTAAGAACAAGAAAATGTGAAAACAATTTCTTAACTTTATTATATTAATTGCTAAAATTTGAATGATATCTAACCTGATATTTAACAAAAAAATTTATTACCAACTTCTCTGTTTCATTTTGAAAAACCTCTGAACTTATTGGTTTCACTGTTAAAAATAATCGCAAGTGCAAAGTCAGAAATGTAAATTTATTACACATTTTCATCAAAAAAACGTGTAATTTACCTAAGTTAAATTTACATGAGAGAGTGTATGAGTATCACACGTTTTCTCTCATTGGGTTTGCTTGAACGACAGCTGATTTTCTAGATTGAAGTAATAATAAGAAATATACATTTTAGAACTTATATCAAAATTACATTTATGCTCGTATGAAATATACGTGCCAAAAGATAACGTATGATCTATACGTTAACTATTGGACAAATTTCTAACAGTGTTCTTATAAATAATATTTATACAACTTGGCAAGAGTTTTCACTGATATTTCTTAATATACAAAAGATCCAATTTATAATGCAGGGAGATCTATGCAAATTGACAATTTCATTTTTAAAATAATATTCTTTTTTGGGCATATATAATTATCTTTTAAATTTTCTGCAAAACTGTTTAATTTTGCTGCCATAGTGATTTAGTCGAAAGAAAATAAATTGGATCTAAAACTGGATTAGTCTTTGCAATAAATTACAAAAGAGTTTTTCAATTTTCAAAATTGAACTAAAACTACATCTTGATATTTTGGACATTCATAGTTGTATCTATTTCTTATCCTATATTTAATTTAAAAAAAATAAATAAATCTATTTATGTCTTAATCTAAAATAGGGAGATTTCCCTACACTCCTACAAAAAAGCCTGCAAATCGTATTCGATTTATTTACAAGTTTCTAATAAATATTGATGCTTTTTGGAAAAATAAGTACATTTTCAAACATTTTAAAGGTTAAATGTGCAATATTTACAACTTTTAATTATGATGAATTTTATTTTTACATTATTGAAAGTCTTTTTTTGTAAGAGTGTACGAAAACAACTTATTATTTTCCTTTCTTTAATTGAAAAAGGGGTAGTAGTAATCCCTTTATCTATATTCATTGAAATTTGAAATTGCAAAATCATTGTCTAAATTCCGAGAATAACTTTGATATCTGATCCAAACAAAGAACGATCTATTTACAATTTTGCAAAATCTTATGCTACTTAGACGACCGCAGCACAATGGGAAAATTCTATCATTTTTTATGCATAAACATTATTTTTAATAACTTGATATAATGGCGAATAACAAATTTTTATTATGATCACGAAATATCTACACCGCCCCACTGGTATTGTGCAAAATTTCTTTGAAATGATAACATTATCTATGAAAATAAAACATTTCAAGATTGTGAACTTTGAAGAATTCTCCGAATCCTTGCAAAGTGGGACATTGGAGTCAATCTTGTCCCAATCAAATTGAAGTCTGTTGTCACTAAATGCTAGTATAAGAGACAAAAATGATGTCCATGTCACTTTGTACCTGACCAAGCATGAAATAAGATCATGGAAAATAATGACAAGCAAATTTCTTTAATAGAAATGCATTTGATTGAGATAGAATTATATCAGTCCTTTTGTATTTAAGTACGCATGCAAATTGAATTCATAATATCAATTTGGAATAAAATTATGCTGACTCATTTTCTTTTAAACTTATAACTAGGGTGAAATCAGATCTGATATTGAACACATTGAAAATTCTTGTTTGCAAATATGACAAAAATATATCAAATGAATCGTGTACATATGATTTTACTTAAGCCGTTTCAAAAAATTCTAGAAAATTCTGGCCCCCGACTCAGTTTATGACGATTTTTGTGCTGAATCCAAATCTGGTCTTATTTTTCATATACATTATATGCAAGGACCGTCCTACCAGCCCTTAAAGTTTACTTCATTAAATTGGACTTTATTTAGTGAAACAAAGCCTGTACTGAAGTAAATTTCAAAGCTTGGTAGAAAGGTACATTCATAACATGAGAAGGAAAAAATAAGAACAGATTTGGAATCAGTATGAAAATATCTTTAAAATGAGCTGTGGGCCAGAATTTGTGACGCAATTTATTTTTTTTTAATCACAAGCATTTAAAACCTACGAAATTTTTTTGGGGGCGATAAATATGATCTATCAATTAAAACCATTATATCTGCCAAACCGACATTAGAATTATGATTGTTTTTTACATTAATTGTCTCATAGATTGACATACTTTTCATAATTTGCATTTGAAAATTATGCATTAAGTATTTCAACTAAAATTTGACCCCTGAATGAAAGCAATTTATCACACAAAAAAGTTGTGATAAATTGCACCTATCAATCCAAATGTGAAAATGAGTCTAGTTTCTTCTTTCAAATACAGTGATTTCACCTTCTAATGACACTTTTGGGAGTCTTCAAAAATGTTGTTAGAAGGTGAAATGTCGTTAGAAAGTGAAAATTTTTAACAGTGCATATTGAGTTGGGAGTCAGAAAAGTGTCGTTACAGGGTAAAATGTCATTAGAAAGTGAGTCGTTAGAAGGTGAAACCACTGTACAAGTCTTTTTATTATGTAATGAGGAAAAGAATTACTTTGAAATTATTTTATATACAAATAGATATTTGATTGATGTTCTTCCTTATGTTAGTCTTTTAAAACGAGTCTTTTTATGTAAAAAGTGAATTCCCCGACTGCAGTACATTCGAAATAAATATATTGCTTGTGAATGAAATAGCCTATTTTACTATTAAAATTGTCATTATTTTATAGTTTATCAGCTTCAAAATAATAAAAATTTACTTAGGGTGAACACGAAATGGAAAAACTTTTGAAATTGAAAGATGTCATATGATCATTCACCGGACTTTTCCATGTGAAAAATGAAATTGGTGAAAAAATTTGA
>JAOWAT010281511.1:0-18228 GCA_028571025.1 Longipedia americana
AAACACAGTTGAAAGCGCAACTCTAAATATGGAGTAAGTCTAACTTAGTGTTAGAATCAGTCGATAAAAAATATCCCAGAGAAAATGCGGAAAAAATAAGTTTATAAATCTATAGTATGAGGAATTTTGATATTATCGAGCTATTCTTCCAAATTTTGGAAGACGCATCTTAAAATTTGTAGCCTTTCACTATTTTATTCGGCGGTGAATTTTAAGCTAACCGAATTATTTGAATTTCTAGGAATTCCGGATAAAAAGAAAGTAAGGTCCTACCTGAGAAGGTAAAGATTCTTCAAACCTCTGGACAAACATTCCCTCTCTGCATCTTAAAACAACATATTCATAAATTTCAAATCTTCGGATTAACATAAAAATAAATCAAGAGAGATCACTTTCCTTCGGGATTAAGATCTCAGACAGACTGGAACAATTTTTTCAATTTCTCGGTTGTTGCTAATCCTGTCTCACCTGTTGCTACGAATAATAGCGAGAGACTTTATCGTCTCTGAGCTCTTATTCAAGATCAATTGCCTTTTGCAACTATTTTTCGACCATTTTGTGAACTCTCGATATTTCATCCGATTAAATGTCGGTTGAGACCTCATTAGACATTTTCATCCTTTTAGAATTTTTATATATGTGTGAACGTTGCTGATAAGGAGAATCACCCCCGAGATGAAGCTTTAAACTGTCATTAACCGAGTTGAAAATCTAAATTGCCGTTTTTATATTCTACCTTCCTCTTCTATTTCTTATTGACTGCGGATCTATCAAAAACCTTCCAAAGCCTATGGTCATCTTTTTAAGTGAAATGTGATTTTTATGCAGATTTTTTTCACATAGCTTTAATGCTTATTAATATCGGGACCTGGCCTGCATAAATTGACCTTCAGATTTTAATTTTTCAGCCTGCGAGAACTTGAGATGCCAAGCTTGCGGATGTTAGTTATAATATCTGAAACTCATAAAATTTTTTCCCGCCTATGAGATTTTCTATTACACTACATTGCTGTTAGCCTTCGTATTAATTAATGCAACTATGTACCTACACTAGCAAGTAGCCAGACTGATATTTTGGCTTGTCATTAAGTTTCTATATATTTTTACAGCTTTTTCGTAACATTGGTCCCCTTTTTTAAATTCCCTCTGTAAGTGATGGAGATTACCAGTTTATTCTTTAATCAGAGCGAATAAGGAATGCGACTATTTATTAATCTACTGTTTTTAGAGGATTCTTTGAGCTCTATTCATGCATTGTCTCGCCTCATTCAATTTCGGATCATTGCTTTATCGGTCTTCTTGAATCTAAAATTGTTGCTTGAGAGTTTTGGATTCCAATATTAAGATTTCACAATAGATATGATCAATAGACTCGTAAGCGGAGATAATTTCACTGAGAGCACTTTAAGGATTTTCAATGGAAGACTAAGGTGAATTTTGCATCTTTTTCTTATCAATAATCTATTTAGCTTTTTAAATTGCATATTGTCCATAGAGTGATTAGCCTCTGGCCAAAGCAATTTTGGTCTCTAGGATATACACTTTCGCCATTGCTGTTTTTTCCCTCCACTTCTAATTAGCCTTGAGACTTTAGATAACTTCTTCGCATTACTCGAAATTTTGCTCATCAAATTCCAATTGTACGAGCATTTTTTTCAAGTCCAGCATATAAGCTGAGTTTTCTCTTTAACAGGTCTAAAGGAGTTGAGTCGCCTAATATATCGTCGCTCGGCAATCTTCTGATAAGATTTGACGATATTCTTCATTCATTCTTTGAGAAAACTAGTTGTCTCTGCTGTAATAAGCTACTTATGGAGAAGTGACTTTTTCAATTTACTGAATTCTATTCTTAACAATGAGTATTTTATTCTAGACTACTTAAATATTTGCAGGATTTTAAGAACTCAAGAAGTCAGTCGACTATCGTATCATGCCTACTGACTTTTAATGATCTTAATGATTGGTGAGGGCAGCTTCTATTACTTTAAGTCTCATCAAAAAACTCTTCTGCTAGTGATTGTTACACAGCTCTTTAAGTTTTTTTAATGCTTTCATGCCTTTTTCAGTGTATTTATCTAAAAGTTCCCAGTCTTGAGTATATTTGCAGAACTCATTTTGGAGCTGGACAACTTCAGAAAGGTAATACATAACCTATTTCAGATTCTTTTACCTTTATTTTTATTCCTTTTCTTTTTGTGTCTAATTGTCAAGCTAAAAGCAGAGTTGAAAGCAACAACAGCAGCTCTATTGCATGAGCTGGTAAATTGATTTTTTTTCGCTGATACTTTAAAAAATATAGTTGTTACACTTGTTAAGCATCTCTCTAGCTTCGGCTGTTTTTCCAGATTTGAGTTAGCAGATGGCGACTTTTTTGAGGAGAGCCACTTTCTAGATAGGTTTGTTATCCGTGTTTTAAAGATCTTTCAATAGTTTATTCTTTTTTTACGCTTATATTATGTATTACTCGTTCTATATTTGATTTTGAATCTATTTGCAATACCCTCCTATGTGCTCAAGAGCTGCCTATTTAGAGTATCTCTACTTTATTTGCTGGTTTGCCTATTATATTAGACGTTTTGCGTTTTCGTAGTTTTAGTGTATTTTCTTGATATTTGCTGCACCATATTTCAAACTTTTTTTATTTTTTCTGTATTATTTTGCTTTTTAGTAATTGCCATTAAACTCATACACGTCTGCTAAATTTCGAATTTTAGAAAAATATGACATTGAAAAGTGGTAGTTGGTGAGGATTCTGAACTATTGTTAACTAAGTTATTCTGGTTTTTTTTCAAGGAGTTTGAATATAGATCCATATTAAAGAGTTATAACCTTAAAACGATCTTTCTTATGAATTATTTCATGTTCAGTTTTTACTGTTTTAAGAATGCTGAATGCATTGATAATAAACTATTTTTCTTGCCGATTGAACGAAAGTTACTCGATGCCCGCAATCCCATGATCGTACTTTTAATGCTATTCAGGAATTTACAATTCGGGAACTTCAATGCGTAAAACAACGCGTATCCTGGCGTCTTAACAGAATTTGCAAGCTTCTTCAAAGACTTAACTTGTTGATATGAACCCATAAAGCCAAACGTAGGTACCTTCCTAAGACAATAGTTTAAGTTCATGCTCTCTCAGCTGGACTCCTCTATACAGCGTTCTTTTTTTTAATAATCGTACATTTTTTTTATCGACCTGCTTTTTGGGATGCTCATCTCGATATCGCTCCTTTATATGGTGGTACATCTAGTTGAAGGGGAGGATTAATGGCTCGAAGTTTTCAATCGACTGGAATGTTCTTAATCCGTTGTTCAATATTTTGTGGAAAAATGATTAGCCGGTGTATTCCCATATAATATTGTTTTCCGGCTGAAAATTGGGTTTTTCAGAGCTAATCTCCGATATATTTTCATATCTTTGTATTTCTCTCCGATTTTCTTAGTTATCCTATCCCAAATAATCCTTTGCACATTGCAAGAAAGCTTTCCGATATTCTTGTTTTTCTACATTTTAAATCTTAAGAGCACCGATTAAACTAACTATAGTTTGCGTTATTTAAGTATTATCAATAGTCCCCAGTTTAGCCAGACAGGGTAAAAGACCTTCAGAACCGCGATATTCTTCCGAAATTTGATTTTTCACTTTCTAAATAACCTACTCGAGTTGGTGTTCAAAATAAAAGTCTAACACTTTGCTACAGATGCAACTTTTCTTTATTTAATATGCTTTGTCGTACCCTTGAGGACCTTCTTCATTGAAGATATAAATCTGACTTAAATTATCTTTCGCTTAAAAATCCCTAACTATGCTTTAGCTTTGCTCGAGATCCACTAATATTTTGAACTGGTATCTAGGCAAACTAAGAATTTATTCAACTTAGGAGCAAGTTTGACAAACGAAAAAAGGATAGTTTTGGTTTATTCTATATTCCTACCCATGATGCGATTCTTTCCCAGACTTAGACAATGCAATTTCTGATTATTTTCTCTTTCCAAAGATTTCTACTATTTTTTACCTGCTTTCAGCCGATAGTTTGTTTTTGTTTATGCAAAATATCCACCCTATTGGTTCTTCCTTGGAAACTTGTTTGATAAGATCTTTTCTTCTTTTCTCTTATTCACGTTGCTTCTTTCTTTCAGCGAATTTCGCTTGATAAGCTGAAGCTATTTTTTGCTATGTTGACCTTTCTCCCAATAGGGTTCCCCTCGTTTCTTCATGATTGGCCCCCATTTCTTCATCAACTCCATCACTTTACTATCTCTTCATCCTGTCGACAACACAAAAGAAGTGTAATTAAGTAAATATTTATCAAGATAGACTTCATTTGATATTAATCGCAAAAAAAGTATTCTCAGCATTTTAAGATTCCGAAAGGAAAAGGAGGTAATTTCTTGGTTTCAACTGGATAACTCTTGTACTTTCGAGAAATTAATCAAAATGGCTGAGATTAATACAGTTTGGTGGGTTAATATTTCGAACTTAAATTTAATATAGACACTGTAAGAGAATAATTCGTGCATTCGGATAGCTAGCTTAATAAATAGGTACACCACCAAATTATACTGAAATTGGATCGAAAGCACAACTCTAAGTCATCCAGCCAATTCTCCAATCTGTGCATATTAAAAATATCTCAAAAAAATATATTAGCTCATCATAAATCTGACGTGAAACGCCAATACGATAATATTGAATCTAACATCTAAATAGAATTAATAAAAATTAATATGGTTTGTTAAGGTACCCAGTTCTTACCTTCTTTCTCTCTCGATACATATCTGGGTCATCGCTTTAAATTTATGTCAGATATTAAATTTTATTCAGTACTCTTGCAGTAAAAAATAGCTATCAAAATCAACTAAGCTACTGGAGCATTGACCTTACTTGCTTCAGTTTCATCGCCTTTTCCTTGATTAAAGTTTGTTTTTCGTTTTCTCGAGCCTATTTTTCTTTTTCTAAAATCAGGAGATCCTTTTTAGTCTGAATAAAATAGAAATGTACTTCATAGAGCTCCTCTTCCAGTCTCCTGGTGAGAACCTAATCCTTCTGAAGGTTTACTCTCTGATTTTTCAGCTATTCTTTAATCTTGTCGAACGCCTATTCGAGTTTTTCTCTGTCAAATATGGCAGCTTTGACTTCCAGACGAAGCTCTTCGTTCTATCTCAGCACAATCTGATACTTTTCCTCCGTTTTTATTCTCTCGAGCGATTCACACTGAACCATTTTTTCAATTTCTTTGATGTATAGCTCCTGTCTCGATAGATGTTAGAGTTCCTTTCTCATTTCTGATAGCTTCGAATCCGTTGCATCCTTGGCCTCCTGGACGTCTAAATCTCTTCTCGATTTTTCTTACTCATACTTTTTGACTAGTTTCTTTATCTCGGCATTGAGCACCTAGTTTTGTTTTTCTAATGATAGAGAATAGGAGGAATTTGCTTACCTTTCTAAATTTAGCCTTTGTATTTCTTTGCTTAATTCGTTGATCCGATTTTTCAGGGATTGTATGTAATCGTTCTGTCTTTTTTGTTCATTAAGCACTCTGTTTTTGAGTTACGTGTTGTGATCCTCGATATATCGGTTCTTTGCTTTTAACTCCTCATTCTACAGCAGTTTCTATTTTAACTTCATTTCATATTTTTAGAGAATCATACTATTCTTTGATTAGAAAATGTTATTTGAGTTTTCTTTAGCTACTTTAGTCTCGATATCATGAAGCTTTGATTTAAAATCTTATAGTTCTGACGCGACTGTTTTGAATCTTCCTGTGAGCATCGTGTTCAAACGTTCATTTGATCGAGAACGTTTCAATTCCGATATTTCAGAGTTTTATGAAGAAAGTTATATATTCTGACTTCTTCTTTTTTTCGGGTGGCAACGCATTTTGGATTCAGTCTTATTGAATCCGACATTTTAGGCAGATCTACAATTTTGCAGGGTTTGTGAAGTTGTGCTGGGGGATGAGACTTTGGAATTAGCGATCATTTTTATTCTTTTTTTGAAGTATTTTACTTTTTCTTGGATGAGAAGGTTACAGGTTTCAACAAGTTTCGATATCTATTTTTTCGGCTTAGATATTTCCATGATTGATGTCTTAAGTTTGATTTTGTCTAGCTTTTCCATGCAGTTTTCGAGACAGCAATAGTCTGATGCGTTGTTGATGCTATTTTTAAGTTTTTCAAGTTTGTCGATACATTCCTTCATTATTTATCCCTATCTTTTCGCCATTGTTCTAAAATAATTCAAAAAGTATAAATCAATAAACAGTCCAAAGTCCCCATATCAATGAGACAATTTATAAATACATTCACATTTTTTACGTAAAAAGTGACAGAATATGGCAAAAAACAAATAATCAGGCTATCTTTTCCATTTCCTTCACGTTATTTTTCCTCTACTTCATCGCATTTTAAGTAACTTTGGTCGATTTCTCAAACGAAAGGAAGCTATATTGAGGGATTTTAATAGGTATCTAGTTTTCCTTATTTGATCCCAACGTATTTCGACTTTTACGATATACCCCCTTAGCTTTTTCTCCATACTTTTCATGGATCGGTCTTGACAATCCAGGCAGCCTTGCATCATCATGTCTTTTATAATCAACAAAAGTCGAAGTCTCATTTCGATAATTTTAACGATATTATCTTGTTAGACTTTTCATTTTGTCTACGATTCCTACACTTTAATTCGTTTTTCTCACCTTTTTCTTTTATAAATCTTTGACGGGATTCTCTTTCTAATCGCATTATTGTTCCTGATAAGATTATTAAGTAGTCATAGAACACCCCTTAATAGAGCCCTGGAACTTCTTTAGCTGACGTTTGGAAGCTAGTTGTCTTATTCTATTTTTCTTCTTTTTTATTTATGTAAAACTAAGACAAACTTTGAAATTGTGAAGGTTCAATTTTTTGTGTTTGTCATTGTGCTCTTGTTTTGAATAGATCTATAGTTCTTACTTTCGACCATTAACTGTTTACTGTGAATTATAAGCTGGTTTCTAACTGTTAGATTTTAGGAACCTTTTGTTCAATGAATATGACTCAGGTTCTAACAATTTTGCTTTTGATATAATGAATTATCGCCTCTCTTCATTGAAAAATGACTTTTTGTGCTATGATGACGATTTTTTTACCTCTTTTCTTATCATTGACAAAGTAGCTTTTGTTCTGTTTGCCTATCCTCTATTTTGGTTGTCTAAACAATGGTCGTCGATTGTTCCCACTTAATTAGAGCGGATTCTTGTTTTCTGGGGTATTTTCGGATATGCTTGCAAAACTTACATGGGAGGCTTAATAAATGACATTCTTCTTTTATTACTTTAATCCCTATAATTTAATTTCGAGTATTGATCCGCTATAATAATAAATGTTTTAGCATCATTGTATTTGGCCTAGAAGCTAACCTTTTTAACGAATAAGTTTTTTGATCTGCAGATTTTTTTCATCCAAGATTTTTTTAAGCTGATCAGAAGCCCCTAACATCATGATATACTCTTATTTAACCTTGACCTCCACTTTCACTTTATCTTACAATTCCTTGACAGTTTTCTAGAGTCTATGTATCTCTTTTAACAGTTCTTTCTCACTTTCTGTTCCTCCGACTGATAGATCTCTTAAGTCTTGTGTTCTGCTGTGATGTATGGTCTATGTGTGGTTGATGGTGTGTTTGTTCTATTTGTTGTGACTGTTTGGTTACTATCTGTTTCTGCTTTATTATCTGCTCTATTGTTGGTGTTCTTCACTGATTCGGTCTGACCCTAGCATGCCCGTAACTTACTACACCCTCCTGGATCGCTAATTGAGATCCATCTGTTTTTTTATTACCTTTTTGGAATGCTAGAGATCAGTAGTAAGTTTTTAGTTCTAATTCCTGATTCCTACGATTTTCTTGTCATATTCACCGATCTTCTTGTCCAAATACTGTATTTTATCAAGCAACATTTTTTCATTATTCTTCAGTCCTTGAATTTCAATATTCTGTATTTCTTTCTATCTGGAACTGAAACTTTTGAGTTTATTCAGTTATCTTTTCTGTTGTTCTATAATGTCTTCGGATTATTTTATTTTTCGTCGGTGATCCATGCTCATATTCTTGGTCTATTTTACCAATATTTCGTATCTCTCTTCGATGCTTCTAAACTTTCTCTCGTCATCCTTCAGTTTCTTCTTTTGATCCTAATTATCATCCGCTGCAAACTTAACCCTTTTCTCCAATTTTTCAATATGTTCATAGGCCTCCCTCAACTTCTTCCTGCTTGTTTAAAGATCCTTCTTGGAGTCTACATGACTCTACTGTAGTCTTTTGAATTTTTCTTACAGTTCAGCCAACATTGTCGTGAGATATTTAATTTTGATGACAAGTTAAGAATTTTCCTTTAAATGTCTTTTTATCTAATTTTTCATATCAATATCCGTATTTTTGATAATCCTATCCAGCTCCTATCTGTAGTATTAGATCTGAGCTACAAAATGTTTATTTTACTCATCCGTTTTTTCGTACTTTTTCACAAGCTATGAATTGCACCTGATTAGTCCTGCAATTTTCTACTAATTCTCCATGCTTTCTCGGACACACTTCTGCAACTATCCTTTTAGCGTCGACATGCCAGCTTTGTAATCCGGGTATAAATTATTGAGATTATATTCTTAATCTTCTTACATAATCTACGACAATTTTGTATTATGTTGACTTTTTTTTAAATGAACCGTCGATTACTTATTCCTCCTGCTCTTCTTTTGCAGTCTACAACCATGGTCTGTACGGTTATGAACGTTGGTGCAGTGATAGTTACGATTTTTCTAACCGAAACTCATTTGCGAATTTATAATAAAAAAGACTAAAATCCAATCATACATACCATCATACATATATAACTAATTTGTCGGGGAAAAAAGCCAGTTACACTTATGTTTTAGGACAGGAAAAACAAAATGAACAAATTATTAAACATCAAAAATCTATAGCAATTATTTCTCCATCGTTATCAAACTCCTCATCCTAATCTTCGTACTGTACTTTTTCGACCATTTATTACGATATCTTTTACCACTCGAAATCTCTATCGAACATTGAATCGAATATTAACTCAAATCTATTGTTCTATACTATGTTTTAGGGGATATAGCATGCGTATGAACGTGGACAGTCCATTGTCGGCTGGAACACCGGATCGATGGCTACTCTGAAGACATTCTACAATATGCGAGGGATAAGTCTTTACAAACTGGGAGACGATAACTCCAGACAGGGATTCGTGTTTATTTCTAAAAGCCAAGGTCTAAAACTACTATCCACTATAAAGTCAATTCCAAAAAGCTCAAAAGATTACTATTTTACAGCAGGGTCTAATTTGAAATAAGTTGCTTTGACAGCCTCCAAAGCTATTTTCTTCATACTGTCTGAAAGCTCCTTTACTGAGTATTTCTAACCGGCATAACAGTTGTCGAGATATCTTTGAAATTCGTGGAAAGAAACCTTGTTCCCGGCTTAATATTTCCCGTAGTTTTAATTTTTTACTTGAATGGCGTCATTTGTGAGGTGAATGAACGGATCGTCTAAATCGCTAAGATCGTATATCTCTGCGCTTGTTCTTAGGTATCCTTCACTGTACCAATAAAATTTCGTTACTCCTCCAATATTTACCATTAGCAAGTATGTTCTTATATCAAACTTGCGTTTTTGGAAGAGAAACAGATTTTTAATATATTTTTGGATTATAAACGTTCTATTTTTATCTTTTTTCGATTCAAACTTTTTCCTAATTTTAGCCACCGAATTTGTCACAAATATGCCCTTCCCTCGATTGGAATTCTACCCGGGTTTCACCACCCACAAATTACTATTATCTTTGGCATCCTTTTCAAAGCTCTTCCAAGTTTTAGAGTTAATTTTTTCAACGTGATAGGTTTGAGGGATGATTTCAAAGACATCTTTTTTTAGGTAGTTGTAATAAGCCACTAGGTTATGAAACAAGGCTTTTTTGTTACCGATCATGTAGTTTGCCTAAAAATGGTTGTGTAAAACGAAAGGAATCTTCATTTATCTCAGAATCTTTTTTTATTAGTCTACGTGAATCTTTTTGTGGAATTTATGTGAAAAGCTTGGATGAAATATTCTTTGATAGTGATAGTTCGTGGCTGAAGTTGTCTTTATCGATTTTGGATCATTGCTGTTTTTGTAAAGCGAAACGTCAGGAAGTTCCATGTCGGAGTACATCATAGATGGTTGATTTTGGAGAACGGACGGAACTTTCAGCTGCGTCCACACCAAATCTGCACTTTGTATATCATCTGCTTCAATCCACCACCATCTCTTTTTTAATATGGAAATAATAAGATTTTTGTTGTTTCCGCTCCCAATATAGTAGGAATATTTATTAGGTTTTTTTCTGTTGGGTTTTAGACTAAGCAGATACTCCTGATCTGGAACCCTTGTAAAACACCCATAGGAGTATAGAATAATCGAGAGATAATTTGACATTTTCTCTATTCTTGTTTATAATGACCGTTAGTCCTCCAGTTTTTTCTACTTCTGAAGGAAGGTACTCTTCCTCACTTTCTGATGGAAAGCCTTTGCTAATTTAACCAGGTTTTCTGATTTCTAAGTTTTACACTTGTCCTAAACCTTAACTTCTTAGCTCTTTTTCTCCTCCGTACAATTTTAATCAATTGTCAAGTTACCGTTTAAATGTTTTTTTATGTAGCTATTTTGTATGTGGCGCTTAAGATCGTTTAGCTTATCCTTATAAACATTTTTTTCTTTCTATTTCGCCTAACTCATCTTCTTGATTTGACGAATATCCAGTCCAAACTTTTTATTATACCCATATTTGCTACTGCGTTTCATCTTTTCTTTAAAAAGCTCATTCTTCTCGAAAAAGGAGGTCTGGGTGCTTGAGATTAGTTAAATTTTGCTACGATTCTATCTGCCATCATTTTCATACAAATTAGTCTTAGGAATAGGTAACTATGCACTCTAACAATCCAATCCGACATAAATCTTAGGACCCTTAATCTTTTAGTTGCTTGGAACCATGGAAATGTGTTATACTGGGGATCGATTGATTTTTCGAAGTTTTTATATCCTGTCGATTTTTACTTTTGAACTTTTGCTTTTTTGGGTTGGAGAGTAATAGCTTCTATGTTTACCTCTGCTGGGATTTAGTGCGAATTTGGGATATTTTTATTGTATGAATTCCTCGTACTACATTCTGACGTTCAACTTGGATTTTCTCTTTTCAGTAAGAGGACAAGAATCGCTAGTCTCTCTTTATTTGAGATAATTGTGGACAAGGTAAGGGCTTAATTATCAAAAAACTATACGTCAATTGACTTTCATGCATAACTCCTCTATTTTATTTAATAAATATTCAATAATCCTACATTCACAATGCGATTACTCTTTTTTAGAAATAATATTGAATTCAAAACCCTTTTACTATTTTTTTCAGTATTTCCCCCTAAGTCACAGTTGATTAAAAGTTAACAGAGTAAAAAAAAGTAATATACAATACATAATTCCAGAACAACAATTTTTTTTAATAAAAAAATACTTGAAAAAAAAAACTAACCCCCTTAAGATGAACAAAGAACATTGGTGTTTTGCATGCTAAAAAACCTTCAATACATCTTCCACCAACTCTAACAACTCAATAAAATGTCCAACTTGCAATTCCGATGCAGTTTAGTAAGTTTCCTAACAATCGAGACCTGATCTTTTCGAAATTTATAACGTAAATCCATCACAAGCACAAAGTTCAGTTGGTTATGCTCCCCCACCTCCAGTCAATTTTACCTTTGCAATGCTGCATACTAATGGGTAACATACGGTCCCGCAAATAATGTCTATTACTGGTGGGAATATGTCCCAAACTTTGATGAATATGTCAAATCAAATAACCAACTTTATGAACCAGTTTCTGGCGTAGGGAAACCAGGCAACACCAGCTACTCCATAACAAATTGACAAGCTGTAAAAAATCAGTTCGGTTTCGGATTGTTCGATTTGCCAAAATAGTCATAATGAATAAACTTAAGGACTAAAACTCAAATGTCGACATTAATTTCATCGAGATTGCATCATGGCTTGGCTTGATAGGGCCAACACCTGTCCATGTTGCAGAACTCCATTAGAATGATTCCGAATCAAACACTTTACTTTATTAGTCATCATCATTCTTTTTTTTTGAGTATAGAAAGTTCTAGATTCATGACTTTGTATGAGGATAATAAAAAAATTCCATTGGGCTACGTAGTGATCAGAAAAAGAGTTGATTTAATAAAGTATGGCTTATTTTCGATAAACCTTTAAACTGAAGAAGCCCCCAGGGTGTATAATAATTTAACAGCATGTAACTGACAGTATCAAACTCTCAGTCCAATCTAAGACTATTCTAAGTCAATATGCAAAGACTGGATGATATTTCCTAGCATATAAGACGAAACTGCAGATATATCTAACGCGATCAATAATTGAGAAATTATTTATACGAAGCCCATACAACCAAAGCCTAGGTTCTATAAAACATCAACAATGCTGCGCTTACTCTTTAAAAAGTCAAAAAAATGCTTGAAGGGAGAGAAGTCAGCATCATTGCAGTCGATCGAATTACAAAATATCTTATAGAATTCATACAAAGTGATAAATTGGGCAGGGGACGGATCCTAGAAAGGGTAAACTGGATATTCGATCTTGAAATAAAACTGAAATCAATGGGAGAGTTTATGATTAATCTCAAGGAATTCAAAGATGATGTTACAAGCCTGCCAAAAAAGTATTTTCCCCAATGCTGGAAAAAGGTAAAGATGAATAACCTTGGAGATCCCATAAAAATTCAAAAAGAACAATAACATCTGAAAACAATGATCAGGACAACAACTGCCGCAGTTATCAAAGAAAGAGCTGTTGAAGGATGGCTAACCCAAAAACTTACATTCGGTCTTGCATACCCGAAATCTTTGATAAATTATCAGTCTACCGAATTTACATGCATGAGGGAATATCGCAAACCAACAGTTGATACCACCAAGAGCGTTTGGAATCTTGGATAGAAAGGAAGTTTCTATCATCTTCAAAAAGTTGTCCATCCCTCCATTGCTACCAATTAGTAACTTTATCTCCCGAGAGATACCCAGAGAAATGTTGATATCCACAGGGAAAATAGAAACTCTGTCAAAGTAAGACTTCTCCATTCTAAGTCCTTGAATTTTTAGTATAAAGCCTAAAACTCCTGTCTTTCTTGCAATCAATGCAAGGGATTTAATTTCAGCTAATAAAATGACACAATAATCATCTACATAAACGGAGGAGGTTTCATAGCTCTTACCAGTTTTACTATGCAAACCTACACCAGAAAGTGGGCTAAAGAGTTGGAGGTTCCCGTATTCTGCATCGATTATCGAAAGCCTCCAGAGGACAGATTTCCCGCCCCTATAGACGATGCAGTTGCAGCATACATGTTTATAACCTAAAGAATTCATGAATATATGAATATCAGTCCGAAGAAAGTGATTCTAGCAGGAGATTCTGCAGGAGGAAATATAGCCTGCTCATTAATGGGTTACATTCTCAAAGCCAACCTACATCCTGTACACTCTATTCTCCTTGCATATCCAGCAATGGACACTCGTAAAATATTTTCACCTTCCAGAATTAATGCTTTTTACTAACCGATTCTATATCCAACTTTGCTCTTGTTATGTTTAAAATAATACTTAGGAGATGTCTAGAAAAATCAGGGCAACCCATTTGCAAGTCCTATACTTTTGACAGAATAGGTTTGTGGGGGAGAAAGGTAGGATAGTAGATGGCCTCTTCGATGGCCAAAAACTACTATTGTTGTGGGTGGGAAAGATCCTTTATACGATGATTCTTTGAGATTAGTTGAGAGAATGGTTTCGTCTGGGATATAGTGTCATTGTGAAGTTTATTAAAACTATAGTCATGCATTTTTAAGCATGGAAAATGTTATCTCGGGGTGTGATAGGATAAACAAGGATGTCATAGAGTTTCTTAAGTAATTGGTGAAATGATAGGCTTGTTATTCTGTATTTTTACGAGTTGATTGCTATTCAGACCCAGAATTGAAGTTAGTCTAAATATTTGAGATTTTCAATGCGTTTAATTTTTCTTTCTCTAAACTATGACTATTGAATTTTCTTCGTCGGTCAAAACCAAGATTTTTTCGAATTTATTTCATATCAAAGGGTTAACAACAACAGAATTTATTCTATTGGGGAGCTAAGCTTTGACACCTTTCTGATATTTAACTCGGGAATCTACGTGTGGCTCTGGCCGGTAATAGAGTGATAAATTCGATATTTATTTATTTATAAGAGATAAATCTACCTCAGTCATCAAAGTCAAGAGCTATTGATACTTTTTTGGGATAATTATACTCGGAGCAAAATAGACCTGTGAAGGAATACTACATTTTTTAATTTATAAAAGAGTTTATACTATAAAAAAGTTTAGGTCATTCTGCAGATAAAAAATTATAGTGGTCTGAATTGACCTTTTTAAAAAGACATCATCCTTGCCCAAAAATAGAAAATAAGACAAGGCTGACGCAGAGATACTCAAAGATGTTTATTTTATCTCAAATTAATAAATATACTCAGATGACTAAACCAAACTCTTACCTATGTCATTGAAGCAAATAATCAGCCCTGCCCGACCTTTTATCTGCTAAATCTCTTTTAACCTTCCAGGTTTCGTAGAATTTCACTTACTGGTTTGAATTAATTTTGTTTATGGGTACTGAAAAAAATATTTTATCCAAGCCAGCTCCATTTTTATTGTTTATGAAAACGTTCCAAATGCTAAAGAATGTATTGTAATATAAAATATGAAATAGATAGATGTCAACCTGATTTTGTATAATCAATCTAGTCGAAATGCTTTTTTTAATCAATCTAATCAAAATACTTTTTTTTTGTTCAGAATACTTTTTTTTTTTTTTTTCATCTCCCATGATTGTGGGTGTTTGATTTATCTATCTATTTATATCAGTCCGAAAAATATAGCTATCAGCCTAAACCCCCATTTTTAGTTTCAGCAATTATTTGACATGAAAAAAAATGAAATGAAGGAAAGGGTTTTTTTCATTTTCCTCTTACAAATACCTTATTATCATATTCATAGGATCAAAAAATATATCCAAACTTTAAATGCAGGTTGCATTCCGTAGGCTAGCTTTTAGTTGCTCATCATTGAAAGTTCCGGTGGTAGATGTTTCCAAATTTCTGTCAGAATCTCCCGGTTATGATTCTGACTGCAAAACAATCGCAGAGGCATTGCATAAATTTGGATGTCTCATCATCAAAGATCCTCGTGTCAACCCAAACTAGAACAGTACCTTTTTGGATCAAATGGAAACATATTTTGCAGCCAGAGGATAAGCGTACTATAAGGGTGACAAGACGACTGATATCTTTCCTAACCTTCACCATCAAATTGGAGCAACTCCTGAGGGTGTTTAAAGAGCGAAAAATCACAGTTCTATTGTGTCGAATTATACCAAAGGCAACGAATCTATGACACCAATGCCGCCCCCTTTCGATGCTAAGTGGAGATATTTTTGGAATACTGATGAGGCGATGTAGAAAAGTGAACCTAACCATGTGCCTGCAAACTTTCCAGAGTTCAGAGAAGTAATGAACAACTGGGGACGACATATGATAAATGGGTGCTAAACGGTTGCTCAAATGGCCGCAATTGGAATGGGTTTAGAAAGGAATATTTTCAGCGATATGATGAAAAAAGGACCCCATAAACTTGCTCCGACAGCTTCTGATTTAGAAAAATACGATGTTGGGACAATTTTCGCAGGGTTCCATTACGACTTTAACTTCCTAACAATTCATGGGAAGTCGAGATACCCGGGTTTGTTTGCCTGGCTAAGATCTGGGGAAAAGTTTACTGTACAGGTTCCATAGGGCCATCTTCTGTTACAGGCTGGAAAACAGTTTTAGTGGGTAACTGGGGGATACATAAATTGCGGATATCACGAAGTGATATATACTGAAAAAGTAAAAGAAAGCAGAGATAAAGCCATTAAAGAAGGGAAAATCCCTTGGAGAATATCATCAACTCTTTTCTCTCACATAAGAGGAGATGTAACACTAGAACCAAAGGGCAAATTCAAAACTCAGGATTCTCTCAAGGAGTACCCACCAATTCTGGCAAAGGACCATGCATTGCAATAGCTAGAAGATATTAACTTGAAAGGAACTGCCTGACTCGATCAACATTCACATCCTGACCATTTCATATACCGTAATTGACACCTTCTGATGGTTATCCCTATTAAATTTACTAATGACCAAAAAATAAAGGTTAAAGTTTATCAAGATGCGAATACTACTGGCGTGAGGCAGATCAACTGTCTCACAGTATTTCTTTGCCGGATGGTTTCTACGTTATCTACTGCAAATTTTTCTTTTATTCTCCCAGGTCCGGTGACAGCTGAGATTACGCAATGACCTGCTGTCTTAACTGCTCTGAATCCACTCCTGTTAAATTAATCACAACTGGAATGACTAGTGCTGAGAAAGCCAGTCTGAAAGGCATTACCGCTTTGTAAATAATTCCTGCTATGATAAAGGAACCTGCATTAGCAGGAATCTTTTTCTCAAGTTTGAAGTATTTTATCACTTTCTCGGGACTCTTTCCTCGTGAAAGTAGAATGTAAGTTCCTGCAAAGAATACCCACGACAGACTTAAATGAGTGATTATTCCGACTTTACCGTATTATTTCACCTTTTCCATTTAGATTTTACAATTAGCACAATTAATTAATAGTTGTGTTCGGAAAATTTTAATTTCCTGCGCGAAAAACAAAACTGAATCAAGTGATAAGTGAGGTTTCAACTTAAAATACAATTTCCCTCTTTATAGGAGTATTTAAATTGACTTTTTCTAAGGGTTTTTAATTTATTTGTTGGACATAAATATTATTAAGGAAACATATCCTTCATGGCACAAAAAACCTTCGCAGACCGTATATGCGCGTTTCTGTATTTTATCACGAAATACATGCTCGCCATAGCTTTGACTGCGGTAATGTGTGTTCCCGCAATCTACCATTTTTCTTTTGAAAACTCACACGAGATTGTTGAGAACCCATTGCATAAGTCTTTCTCCTCCTAACATCGAACACTTAAATAAAAATTGGATGAATCCCCAGCTTCTTATCTTTACGGAAATAATCCAGAATAAATTTAGCACTTTGTCGACTATTACGCTCAGGACTTAGCAGCAAAAGGTTGGAGAATTGTAAAGTGGTAATTTGACGAGGACATTGATTTGGCAGAGTATGTATCTATTAATAACTTGAAAATGGGACTCGAATAGTATATCGACATCGAGCCCCAGACGAACACATTGTGGGTAATTGCAATGAACGGAAGGAAATAGAAACTTTGGCAGATAAAAGACCTAATGAAACTTTACCCTAAAGACGAATTTATAGTGGTTGGTGATCGCAAATAAAAGGTATTAATCGTGTAATTTAGTTGACCGGAGAATTCAAATATTTTAAGATCCCCGAAATCAAGGAGGAAGACTTCTTATAAGTTCTAAGTAACCACTTGAATATCAGCAATTATCAGGCAAAAACTCTGATGCGACACTATGGGTCGATATCAGTCACTATGGATCATGTTTCCAGTGAATGTGCGGATTTAGAATGCGTATTGGAACATGAATACAGGACCTTCAGTGAACAAAACAAAGAATAGAAGAGTAAACTAAAGAAACTCTGTTCAAACGGTAAAATCGAGACTAAATCGGCATCACTAGGAATTGATAAGATGGGAGCATTTTTCTATGATGGATAATACTATTGGAGAACTCCTGAAGCTGCTTTAAACTATGAATTACAGATGAACGGACCAATTTAAGGTGCAAAAAAAGGATGCAAATTTGTGGACTCGGAACTAATGCTATGGCAAATTCCTGCATAGCCCAGTGATTAGTAGTCAAACAAAGAGTAGTCACTAAATTAGCCAGATTTCTTCGATGGATAACCTCTTGATGGCCAATAGGACGAATAGGAAGAAGAGGAAGACCTAGAACAAATAAAAACAGGCGATTCCATCATTAATTAAAACTAGGAATAAACAGAAAATTCTGACGAATAGCAAAATATCGAATAGGAGGATGCTGATGAGTAGGAAAACGCTAATGGATAGGAGGATGCTGATGAGTAGGAAAACGCTAATGGATAGG
>JAOWAT010281622.1:0-18223 GCA_028571025.1 Longipedia americana
TATATATCCCCTTTTACTACTATCCCAGAGGTTTGCTTTTTTAGATCGTAATCAAGTTGAGCAAAATCGTCGTAGTTGGCTAGCCGTGCAAAAATAACTAGTCTTGCATGTTTATTTGAATGAGTGTATTTTGCGAGTTAAATTCCGCATCATTCATTTCGTTTTTGGAATGAACTCTGGATGTTATGACGTGCAACATTTGCGAAGTAGCGTAAATTCCTGATTATCAGAGAAAAATTGCTGAAAAATCCTTTTTTTCTATTAAAAATGAACAATTTTGTGATTCAGAATGCGCGGAAACTTCGGAATAATAATCATTAATTACAGTTCTTTTTCTCGTAGGTGGCGCAGTATTTGTTTAAAGTGACTGATAAGTTCAAAAAAAGGAAGTTCGATGCTACAAGAAATAAACATGTCGGACGAGAACTATTAAGCACACCGGGGTATATATGGGAGTTAACTACAGATTTATATCTCAATACTAACAGCTTGAAAAGCTCTCTTATAGATCCGAAAAAAACTTCGAAAATCCATTCCGGTAAAACTCAAGCTAAAAACGCAAATCAAGAAAAGCATATTCCCCCAAGTCCTGAGGAGAAAAAACGCTGCGGATTCATTTTCATAGTAATCTTACCTTATAATCTAAGAATGGCCATATGAAGGGTGACATTTCATTCGTCAGTCCGAAACTGCAGTAGATTCTAATTGAGCTTATGCCAAGTACATCGAATGGTGCGCATCTGCGATTCAGTAAAAAATCGAGAGGGAGGAGAGTTACTCTGAGCGATTCATAGGGACTTAGAATTATGTGGAGATGCATTACTGAGTCTGCCTGGGAGCCGAATTATGTTCGCACTATGTTAAAAAGGCTTATTGAGCAAGTATCACCTTAATCACCTGCAGTGAGCAAGTAATAAATCAGAAAACTTTTTCCACGAACACTAGTCGATTCTAGCGACAGTAATTAAGAGCAAGAGGAAAAAGCAAAAGAGCTTGCGGGGATGTTGAAAATAAAAAAGTAAATAAAAAAATAGGCTTTTTAGTTAGAGAGCCAGAGATAACGAATTTTAGAGTGTGCAGAGGAGATATTTCGAAAGGTTGAGTCATTGGCGGGTCTTGAGAAGGTATCTTTTCGAGAAAGCTAGGCCTTGAATGCCATCAGAATACAAATTTCTCGCCTAGAAAGGTAAGTTTTTCTGCGTAGTGTGGTCGCTGTAAAACAGTCCGAAGAACAAATAAAAATCTACATGGAGCAATGCTACCCAGTTGCAAAGAAACCCATCGAAAAAGGAAAAATTTTGCTCGGGTAAGATTTCTGCAAAAGAAAAACGGAGCGATTCGAAAAAATCTTGAACCTAATTCCAAAGTAAAATCGCAAAATTTCAGCAAAGAGCATGTAGTGTGTCCCAGTTTGCCACGTGTGTTCGGTAATCCTGATTCACAAAAGATTTTTCCGCTGTCGATCTGAGGTAGGCTCCAGATATTCCGAGTCACTGTTTTATACGGACCCCTACGTGTTTTACCGGATGCATTACTACCCAAGGACGGAATATGAGTATGCAGAGTGTGACCGGTATGTGCATCCCTACTTTTCTTATTACAAGGATTCAAAAGATCAAAAAATATGCAACAGATGTTTTTGTCTGAGGTGTTTTGAATAGAAAATTAAAAAAATGCCCACGAATGTTGACAAATCAGAAGAGGAAATGTTGTGTGGTTTTTGCGAGGGGTCCTGCTGTTGTGTTAGATGCACCAAGATTCATGATATGCTGAGGATGATGGCGATATTTATGGAAATGAGGGGGAATCTTAAATAAATAGTTCCTTAGTTTAATTTTCCAGTCAATCGGAATAAGTCAATTGTCCGAGTCTAAAAATTTTAGTATGATTCCTTAAGTTTGAATGTGAAGAGACGGGCGAAGAAGTTCAAGGCGATGAGCAAATCTTTTCAGTACTTGGTTGAAAGTGGAGATGTGTTATTAATTAAATAAGACGAAGAGCCCAGGCGAAAGTAAGAAGGGAAAGTAAAACTTGAGGCAAATGGGCGCTGAAAAAAGAAAAAAGAGACTTGATGCGAATGGATATTGAAAGTGCTTAGGTTTTTGATTGTTTGTTCAGTACTAGTCTTGTTAGTCATTATTTTACCGAGCTGCTTGTGAACTTAGATTGGGGCAAATTATAAGTGTTTTGCCTGTCAATTAAATATTCCGATGTTCTAATACACGCATTTTGACGAAGAGATCGGGAACAACAAGAAAATGAAAGAAATAGTTAAGTTAGATGTTGATGATCTTCGCACCAAACTCTTATAGAACAATGGGAAGGGGACAGAGTTGACAGAGTAGGAAATCAAAAGACTCTGTCAAGCTGCCAGATAGCATTTCTTGGATCAACCTTGTCAGCTGGAGTTGACTGCTCCTATCAAAATATGCGGAGATATACACGGACAATATGCTGATCTTTTGAAACTATTTCAGGTGTCGGGGTTCCCAGGATAGGCCAATTACCTATTTTTGGGGGACTATGTCGATAGGGGCAAGTAATCCATATAGTGCATTTGTCTGCTGCTTGTGTATAAGCTGAAATATCCCGAGAACTTTTTTCTCCTTCGAGGGAATCATGAGTGTTCTTCTGTGAACCGGATTTACGGATTTTACGACTAATGTATTTTTGAGGTGAATTTAGGCAAGAGAAAGTACAATTTGAAGATATGGAAATGTTTTTGCGACGTGTTCAATGTTATGCCTTTATCGGCGCTGATTGAGAATCGCATATTTTGCGTGCATGGAGGTTTGAGTCCTGAGCTCCACAGCCCTTAGGAATTGCAGAAGATAGTTCGTCCGGTGTAGATATTTGATCAGGGTCTTCTGTGCGATGTACTATGGTCGGATCCTGACGCTGTGCAATTGGGATGGGGTGCAAGCTAACGGGGAGTATCGTATGTATTTGGAGTGGATGTGATAAATAGATTTGTGAGGGATAGTTAGCTTGATTTTATATGCAGGGCGCATCAGGTAGTTGAGTAGGGTTACGAGTTCATGGCTAAAAGGCGTCTCGTTACTATATTTTCAGCCCCGAATTATCTCGGGGAGTTTCAGAATTCCGGTGCTGTGTTGGTGGTTGATTAGAAGATGGTGTGCAGTTTTCAGGTGATAAAGGCATCGAAAAAAAGGAAATGAATTTTTTGGTATTTAGGGTCTTCTTTTTCATTTCTTTTATAGTTTTTGATAGATATAAGGATTATGGAGGATTAATAAAAATTGATTTCGGCCAGGCCAATTCCTAACTACTCGGTCACTCTGCACTAGTAGCAATAACTGAAGTACTGGACAGCACGCGGTGTTTTATCCCCCTAGATTATGGAGTACAACGGCAAGGTATATCTGTGAGACTAGTAAGATGCAAAGGTACCTTTCGGAAGGGGGGAGAAAAAAGAACCTGGTTTCTTAAATTGAGAAAATGGAACTTTCCGAGAATGACAGGATACAGATATCGAATAACGATTTTCAGAAGGAGGAGGATCTCTTTCTTAAAGTTAGGAGCACTGCAAGTTTAAACTAGAGGCAAAGGAAGGCAATTTTGCAGATTAAAGAGGAGCAAAACTGAACTGTCGGATGGAAGTAGTAGCTATACCACTTGATATGATTTAAGTATATGAATGAAGTGTTGATTCAGGAGGGCAGCTATAAAGATTTGCAAAGCAAATGAGAGCATTCAAAGATACTATTTTTGGAGGTGAGACATGGTTTCGTTGGTTGGCTGCCAGATCCGAACGGTTTTGTCGGAAGAGGCAGTTGCAATTATTGACTTCTCGTTTTGCTAAATTGGACATATGGAGTTGACGGATTGAGTGTGTGAAGTTATTCCTCCCAAAAACTAAATTTTGTCATCGTTCACAGACCCCACTTTTATTTGCCCGTCTCTCGATCCCGAATAGAAAAGGGGCAGATTGTGATCGCCTGAATTTAATCAACAAATATTACTGGTTAGACACTGAATGTAGTCTTTGAAGGCGTGGATTGTGAATTTTATGTTATTAATGGAGGAGTTCAATGACCAAAGTCTCAGGTTTTTGTCCTTTGACCCGCTAATCAGCCTGTCTTTGATGGTTGTCAGTCCCGTCACTGTGTCCATGTGGGGAGGTTCGAAAGGAGACTGAATTTCCATTGAAGATATTTTCATTCTGCGAACTTGATGGTTTCTGGTTCCGTAATAAAGCGTGTCTTAGTTTGAGGTCTAGGTTAGTGTTATAAAGATACCATGGAAAATATGTCCTGATTCCTTTATTTTTCCTAAATGTAGTTACTCTGTTTTCTTAAATCCCAAGCAAACAAAGAACCGCAGTTAGGCAGTCCTTTGCCAGCGGTGAACAGGAGATCTTTTGCGAAGTGCATAGTTTTGACATCCTCTTTGTGGGCTTTTAGGGATCCTTAAGGATTCAGGCTGATCAGATCCCAAACTGTTACTGACTTGTCGCACGCTGTGATGAAATACTTTTGTTACGGGTGAACGATTACAGCCTTCACAAACCCTTGCAAGTGTTGGCTGTTGAGTTATGATATGAGCTTGTTTGTTTACAAATCCCATATTTTCACGCTTTTGGTTCCTCCCGATAGTAGAAGGTTTTCGTGAGTTGTAAGAGAGAGGATTGGACTGGAATGAGCCTCTATTTTAGCCAAACAATCCCATTTGCTTTTACTAAATTGGGGTTCTTCTTCGTAGTATCGATACTCGTTCTATATTCTATCTCCACCGTCGGAAGAGTCATCCTGCAACGTGCCTTTTTTGGGTCTTGTTGCGTGTGCATTTAATTTTTAAATAATTTGATTGACTTACTAAAAGTTCAGAGTCGTTCTGTTGTTTTTCACTGCATTTGATTATTTTTTTTATTTGGGAATGGACTAATCTTCGCGATTGGGAAGTCCCTGTCTTTCGATTCCGATGTACTTTTACTTTTAAATGACGTGCTTAACACTCTGATACTTTTCGGTCATAATGTTGCACTTTCTCCTCCACATTTCAGCTTATGCAGTGTTCTGACGGTTGGCTTTGGTTAGATCCTGTATTTTCTTTTAGTAGCTGCGTCTCTATTTTTCTTAGATCCTTTGGTTTGGTCTGGCATTCCCCTGATTTTGCAATTATTGCTGTTATTAGATGGACTAATAGTATTTAGCAAGCATCTCTTAGCGAATGCTCGAAAGATTTTCCCGATGCTAAGAATTCAATTGTTGTATTCTATCTTTGCACTGTTCAACCTGGGTTTTTAAATTAGCATTCTAGATTTTGACATTTTCTTAGGTTTACCGAATTCTGTAGTTCTACTATAAGAGTTTTGCCATTGCGGAATAAATGGCCTCAATCAATTTTCTGAATTAGTCGATGGTTGAGAATGCGGAGTTATACAGTATTTAGGTGTCGAGGTCGTATTTTCTGTTGAAACTTCCGCAGAGGTCCTCGTATTTGTTTTTACAGAATTAGTAACTTTCCTCGCAACTGCTAATCCTTTCTCTCAGATCTTCGATATCAATAGTCAGCTGTTCGCATTTTTCAATGGAATCATCGTTCTAAGAGTCGTCCTACAGTTTCAATCTTTCCAATTTGATCCTTTTCAAGGATTACTCGTGGAGTAGACCATCTAACTAATTCTGCATTTTCAGCATTTTTTCTTAATATTTCTTCAGGTCGATATTCCGATCGATGTCAAAGAGGATCCCTTTGACGCTCTTCTCAACGATCCTATCGTAATTTTACTCCTTCGTCGTTCTGGCGTTGTTGGCGACTGTGGAGGACGATAGAGTTTCGGACTAGTTTCTGCGGGGTTTGACGACTTTTTTCCTCATGAAAGATTTCAGGGTTTAGTTCACTCTCTGCATTCTTTTTAGTTATTACTGTTTTCTGTTCATCTGCAGGTCCTTTTTGGTGTTTTGGCGTTGGAGGTTGTTGATTTTGTTCTGTTTGTTGAAATTCTACTTTTTGGCCTTCAGCAGCTATTTGGCTCTTTCCCGTTTCATTTTTTCGAAGAGTTTCCTGTCTTATTTGATTTTCCGAGTCAGCTCGATTTTCTGGAGTTTGAACTTCTGAATCTAGGACCCGAGGTTGTTGATTTTGAGGTTTTGCGTGGAAACCTTCCTTTCCAGATTTTTCTGTTCCTGCATTTTTTGTCGATACTCTCGGAGTTAACTTTCCAAGTTGCTGATTTTGGAGACGTACTTGTTTTTTTCCAGAGGTGAGGTTTCCTAATTTTTGGACTTGATCAGAGTGTTCCTCTCCTTTTCTAGTTCGACGACCTTCTGATAGTACTCCTTTTTCATTTCCTCGATCAAATTCATCTCCATGTCGATTTGCTGGCTTGTAATGTTTTTCAAGTACTCCTCCTTTTCCTCGATGTACTTGTCAACACTTTTCAGCTAAGACCAATTCTCTTAGTTTGTTTTTGAAAAATCTTATTCCAACTATTGGTACCTTTCATCCGATCCAAGCTCTTCCGATTACTCTTCTTCGATTTAATCCTATATTATTTCTGTCAGTCCACCCAGGAAAACGGGTCGGGTCCTACTGGTGATTTTTATATTTTAGTGACTATTAATTTGCTCATTTTTCTATTATAACACCATTTTCTAAGAGATTTGAGACTATGGAGTTCTGGATTCGTACTAATCAATTTTTTAGTTTGCCCTTCCCAGTTATTTTTTTATCTCCTTGTTCTCCTTTACAAGACTGTAGATTTGTTTTTTGTGCTGAACCATGATTTTCTAATCCTTCTAATGGGTCCTAGCGAGTCCTTAATACTCTCCGTGAAGTTAGTTATACAATTTTTCTTTGTCCGAAAGCGCAGTCTCTAAACTTTCAATTCTGCCTAAATACTCTTCCAATACGGATTTTTTTTATTCCAGCTGCAAGTGACCATAAGCGTTGTTTGAATGACTACAACTGGTGTAGAAAGCCTATATTTCTAGTTTAGCAATGTCTCTTTCCCTTTTCAGTTCATAATTGGTGATTGTTGTCTAGTTGAATTTTTTTCTTTATTATTTGAGTTAGTTTACAATACTCTCATTCTTTTTTTACAGTTTCATATACATACTTTTCATTTTTTGTAGCTCATCATTGATTCGATCTTTGGATCCGACACTTTTGGTGATTTGCTCTTCGAAGTCGACCTTTATTCCTTTTTGACTGATCAGATTTTTCAAATTTTCATTGTCTTGCTCCAAATGTTATATCCTTTCCTGCAACTGCGATACCAATGCAGATTGTGGATCACGATTAATTACCGGTTTGTTTTTGATGTTCATTGCCTTGCTGGCGTATTTTAGGGTGTTAAGACTTTCTTAGTAATTTGCTTAAGTCGGACTTATGCAGGAAATCATGTAGGTATTGGAATTACCGCCTAGACAGTCTTGCAAGATTCTCGTGAGTTTGGAGTTACGATATGTGATGAACATGTCGTCTTTTTTCTGAGCAGTTGATAGAGCAGAGATGACGTTACCCAATTAAAGCAAACCTAAATTTATTTTTATGCCTTATTTCAGGGTAATTCCAGATGCTCCCGTTTTTTTGGCTCTTTCGGATCCTGCGAGGTCGACGAAGAAAAACTTAGCAGTGATATAGCCTTGTTAAATTTAGCTCTTGGTTTTGTCTTCTTGTATTTTTCCGCTACTGCAGGGCTTGATTGAGTGCTGTTAGATAGAAATAGTGAAGATGGCATGGGACCTTGAAGAACTATCGTTCATGAGTGTGGCAGAGGTGGATCGATGGAGACCCCCTTTTTTAAGCAGTTGCAGCATTTCCTAGGAGTTGATGACCTGAGGTTAGTAAACTCCGGAAATCGTCACGGAGCTGTCTTTTTCCTATCGAATCGAAATTTATCCTTGTTTGTTTCTAAATTAGTGACGGGAGTACTTTCCAGCGCTACCAACCTTGATCATGATGTCATCACTAAGCAAGTCAATGATAGTTTCATTGTAGATTTACAGGAAAGACGCTTTGATAATAAATTATGTGTTATCCTTGCGATTTTACACCTCCCTGTAAATGTGGTGAATCACGCGAGGGAGTATTCCCATTTCTTCCTCATTTCCCGAGGTCGTCCCAGTTCCCATTGTGTAAGTCTTTCCGGCTAAATTTCGACTGATAATTACTTCCGGTTTGGCCATAGGCCAGGATAGCTGAGTTATAGCCATCGAAACAGGAGCTAACTAGTTCCTGGACACATTCTTCGTAAACTTAGGATTGTCTTGACTCTTCTCTGAACACGTGATCAAATTTGTAGATCTTTTCATTCCCGAGTATGATTTGATCCTTTCCCTCACAGCGAACACAACTATTATCACTCGAAGCGTATTAGCGAGGAAGGGGAGGACGGACTCTAATAGCCACTTTCACCCTGTGTTTTTGATTTTTCTTTTCGTTGTTAGGGTTGGGGTCTGATTATACTTCCATAAGTTCAAATTTATATTGTTAGAGTATCTGCAAATGAAAACTATATAAAAAAATTAACAGAGGTATAAAGTGAATTTTGTATCAAAATCGTTAGCGCTTTTGTATAGGTCTGGGGGGAAAAGTACTGGTAGTTTCATATTCGGAAAATGAGCGAATTACCACCCTAATGCCTGTATAATCGCACCATTACTTATATACACTTTTTTAGACTTCAAATAATTATGATAAGGTTGAGTCGATAAAAAAATTATCAGCAGGCAAAATTGAAGTTTTCGGTATGATATTTCGACGTTTACACCATTTTAACTGCTTAAGGTTATCTATTTTAAGATATTCAATTTTACGGATATATTGGTTGATCACATTATTTTTAAAAATATTTTGAAAATGTACGACCAAGCACTTACGGTATTCTCTCCTAATGGGCATCTTTTCCAAGTCTAATACGCAATTGAAGCTGTCAAGAGGGGTCTTTGCTCAGTAGGCTTAGTAACTAAAGACACCGTCATTTTGGCTGTTTAGGTATGCAATCCATAATCATTCAGAAAAAAGCTATCACTAAATTGCAGTAAGGAAGGACAGTCAAAAAGATCGTACAGATTGATAAAAACATTCACATGGCCTACTCAGGTTTGACCGCAGATGGAAGGATCCTCGCAAATAAGGCCAGAATAGAATGTCAATCCTACAGACTTAACTACGATGATTAACCGCCAATTTAATATGTTTCTAAACATATTGCAGAGACTAAGCAGAAGTACACTCAGAGAGGTGGTGTTAGACCGTTCGGAATTTCTGCCTTGATTGCGGGATTTGACAGTCAAGGGAGACCGCATTTATATTACACGGATCCATCAGGAGCGCTATCGGAGTGGAAGGCCCAGGCTTGTGGTAGAAATGCGAGCCAGGTGACGGAGTTTTTGTAAAAACACTATACCGGATAATTAAAGAACGAAGAAGGAATTAAGTTAGTGATTAAGGCATTGCTCGATGTTGTGGAATCGGGAAATAAAAATATAGAGCTGATGGTGATGACTAACAAGGGGGCGAGGATGGTCACTGAGTAAGAGATTGAGAAATTAGTTGAATCTGCGAAGGAGTGAAATTGATCGGATGAAGGTGATTTGATGTCAATTGATCAATTAATTGTTAATTTTTGATTTTCTGCCTATGGGAAAGGGGTAAGGATCAACGAATATAATTTTATCGAGATTAAATGAAATTGGCTGTTCTGTGTATTTAATTTAGATCGATTAGGACTATTCTAGTTGGTATTTTTTCAACTTTGGTTCAGCGAGGAATGGAGAAGGACTAATTAAAAAAAATAGTTACCGTGGAGGAGACGAAGGAGACATGGAAAAAGTAGTCATTCGCTGGTACTTATGCATTCTATGACGCATCTCCTCTAACTTTTTACTACACTCTTGTCAATATGATGAGACTCAATTCTGCCTAGAATATCTACTAAGTAGGGTGTGGGTCAGGCAGATTGATCCCGGAGACTTTGGAACTGAAAAATCCAAATGCTACTTACTACGCAACCGATCTTTCAGAGGACATGATATAAATTGCAGACAACCAGCTCAAAACAAGGTTCGAAACATATGAGAGCAAGCTTTCTTACAAATAATGGAAAGAAAAGCACAAACTTATCCTTTAAACTGCAAATGGGGAGTAACTTTACGATAAGGGGGTGAAGTTTGATAGAATAATTGCGAGTTTGGTGATGATGTTTGTCCCGGATCCCGAAAAAATGATGTAAAATCTGAACAAAGTCGCCAAAGATGGGTGCTTAATGGGCATCACTGTCTGGGGAGATCCTGCTAAGAATAACAAACTTAATTGTATGCTAGAAGCATCAAAGGAGGCCGGTATTTCTCCTTCTAGCGTTAGAAGTCCGTTCCATTTATACAAGAAAATTGAAAAAATAGTTGTAAAGAGCGGATGGGAAATCCTATTAAATTGGGAACAAAATGTGCCGTTCAGTATTCTGTAGTTCGATTAAAACGATAAAATGCAACAAGCTTTGCTTTTCAACTCCGTTTCGGGTCGAAGTGTTGAGATGTCATAAAAGATAGTGGCTATCGCTAAGCGCAAGTATAAGTAGACTTTTGAGCAAAAGAAAGGCCTTCATTTCACCGGACAGTTGCTGCTGATTAAAAAAATCGGTGGCTGAGCAAAAAAGAGTAGTTGACTCAGTTATGCTTATAAATTGATGAACTGGAGAACAATTTTCGAGAGTTTTAATATGGGTTCATAATATTAAATATTTGTGATGATTATTTATTCAATTTTTCGTCAATTTTTGTCCAATATTACGAGCAGATGAAACCCCACTTCAAAAATGTACTTTTCCTCTCGGTGGTATTTCTATTTTACCAAGCAGTCGTCAATAGTGCTATAGGGATAATTAGCTAGTTCACTCACCAGAATGGCAATGACTGGGTTGGACCGTTTGCAAACGTATTGCTCTTTGCGGGGACAGGATTGGCGGCGAGTTATAATAGTTATATCCGCAGGTTTTCATTTAGATTCATTCTCTTTGTTTCTTCTTTTGGCTACCTAGGCTACATCGGTCTGATCATTCTTTTTCTTAAAATCGGACTATCCTAAGCAGTTGATATCACGATACTGATCGTCAGTTTTATCTGCGGTGCAGTTCTTTCCGGGCTATACAATGGTCAATTCAACTATATAAACATATGCTCGAAATTGGATGACTAGCCTTCCAAGTATTTTGGAATGAACCTTGCAATTGCGCAAAGTGCAAGTATTTTGGGAAACACTTTATCTGCAATTCTCATCACTCCGTTGGGTCAGTTCTACTACGCCGTAACCATGTAAGTTGTGATCTTTCTGTTATCCCTGTGCTTTCTGTTTGTCAAGCAAATAAACTACTAGCAACACTTTAAAGGTCAACTGATTTAAGAAAAAAACCTTTCAGGAAATAGTCGGTAAAGAGAGGCGGATGAAATAGACTATCCGCAGCAAAATGAATAAAAAAATAGCTAAATCAGCAATTAGTTGCGGCTCATTCGATAGACGTCTCCATACGCTTTACTTCCATGCTATATATTTTCGGGAGTTATCATTAGCTTTGTTTTCGTGGAACTCCCTCTAATAATGTACAAGACCTTTTAGGATTCGGTGGACTCCATCGAATTAAACAGGCTAACCTTTATTGTATTTATATACTAAGGCGTCGGTTAGTTCTTAGGTGGATTGTTTGTCGTGTTTATGTCAAGTAAATTTCGGTCTATTGCTGTTTTGTTTGTATGCCTAGGGAATTTATTTTTAATGGCAATTGTTGTCGTTTACCTTGGAAGTTATCTGAAAAGTGCCGTTACAATAGGTATTGGAGCACTTTTAGTCGGAGTTGCAGATTCAACAACGTTTTCACTTGGATTATCTATGGCAGGAAAATGGTAAGAGAGAGGAATAACAGCATTTAGTTGTATCCAATGCCTAACGTTATCGGTTTCTGTAATAATATTTTTCTACGCGAATTTCTAAATATTCATGGGGTACAGTGTGGTTATACAGGTATTTTCGGTTTTGTCACTTATAAGAAACGAGGTAATTAGATGAATGGAGTATGCTAATTTGAGTTTAGAGATGTGTTAAACTTTATGAATTCGCTGAAACCATCAATAGTTTGTTTATTTAGTCTTAAAGTTATGAGGTTTAATTATAATTTTTTTGTTCTTGATCTTTTGACGAATGAGTGAGATCATAATGGATCCAGTTTGTCTGATCGGCATCTCCACCTATCACTAAAAAACTGTCCCCATGAACATAGGAGCATCCTATGGAATTCTCTATGCCCTTCAAAAGGAACTGGCGTATCATGTGTGCATGTCCACCCCTCTCGGGTCATCGAGGGATTCCCAACCCCAATAACTAATCAACAGACTCATAGAATACGAAAACTTGAGGAGAAAAAAATCCAAGCATACAATCAACTACCTTGACGAGTTCATTCTGATCGGGTGGTATGTAATGGGTCCCGAAAAAACAGTGAATGATGATAAATACACTGCTCAACTAAATAAGGAGTTTTCATTGAGGGGTGGACACTACCACCTGGTTATTGATAGTTCGGGAGCGAAAGCCCCCAAATTGTACAGGGACAGTAAGGAGGAAGGCTATTCGGCCGCAATTCAACCATTTTAGAAAATATGTTCGGAAAGTATGCAGCTTCAAGAGAGCAAGTAGTCTTCTGCCATGAAAAAAGCACTCAATAAACAGGAAGAAGTTCTGACTCTTTATAACCAAAAAATGAAAAAGCTACTGGACTATCTCGAAAAAAACTAGGATAAAGTAACTCTCGAGCAGAAGAGAAAGATAAAAGAAGCCCTTGATACCTACAGCAGGCTTGATCACCACACCAGTCACAAGGTGAAGACTATTGAATCAATCAACTATAGTGTTATTTCGGGACTCATTCTTGCCAAGCAGGAATTGAAATAATCGTGATTAGGTTCAGATTACAAATTTGTGTATCACTTGTTGATGACCTTCAAATTCCGAAGGGATATGAGATATAGACTTCGTTTGTTATGATTCAATAGATTTTCTTTTAGTTTTTCTTTGGAGACAATGGTCCTCTTTAATTGGTTCTGGGGTGTCGCCAGGGAGATTTTGGCATTTTACCGAACTCTTGACGCGGAATGCAATTTTTGTGTCCGTACTTATGATGGTGACTTTGATTGAGTTCATTTGGAGAGTGTTCGGGGTTATTTTTAAAGTTAATGCAAAATTTATTGTTTTGAAGGGATTTTTTAGTTTTACTTTCTGATAGTTATCTGGTGAGGGAACGCGTCCTTTTCGCATCTGCGGAACAGTTGAGTCTTCTGTTGTGTGATGGGAGATTTCGATGTTTTTTCAGTGTATTTGAGCCTGTCTCTATCAAACTGGATTTTGCAAGATTTTTGTTGGTATGACTGGGGTGTTTGGCCACAGATGCAGTTTGCGTTTATCCGTCGATCCAAAGACCAGTGTAGACCAGGTTTCCTTCGAGGAATAGCTAACCCTCACCATTGCGAATATCGTTGGCAAAACCTCCCTTGTAAAGATAGCCATTACCCCAGTCGTAAACACCATAGCCCTGTCTTTTGTCGAGAAGATAGTGTCCTTGGTAGGTTTCTCTGGAGCTTCCTCCTTTGAGCCATATTCCATAGCCATTTTTGAATCCCTGCTTGAAATCTCCTTTGTAATGGGATCCACCTTTCCAAAAATACTCCCCATGACCTTCCGGTAGTCCATTAACATACTATCCCCGATATACATCTCCGTTGATGAATGTCTACTTACCTTTTCCGTGTTTTAGGCCATTTTTAAACTTCCCGCGGTAGAGATCGCCTGAATAGCAAAGATGGTTTACCGTTTGCCTTTTGATGGGTTCCTTGTCCGTCGGGCAGGCCACCCCACCAGTCACCGATATAGTGCTATATGCTGGTATTTTAATATTTCTAGCAAGTTGGCTAGCTCAGATTGAACCAATAAAAGGTGCCTCTTCCGTGTTTCTTGTTCTGATTGAACTATCCAAGGTACAGGTTTCCGTTTTGATAGATTTAGCAGCCGTGACCTTCCTTTTCGTTGTTGCAGAACTTTCCTTAGTAAACTTTCCCCTGTCGGTACAGTGCGATTCCTGCATGTTAGTAATTTGGTACCCCATCCGTGTTTCACTTTTCCGATGATTTGCCCGAAGTAGATTTTATTTTAAGACCTTACCAGTCTGACGTTTGCCATTTTGAAAAGTTCTCGAGGGTTGACAAGACTTTACGGCAGTTGCTAGTAGTGATTAAAATATTAACAGAGGTCCTTTTCGGTCAGTTTCCAAGGTTATTACATATGTTTGAGTTGCTGATAGACCCTCATGCGAAGGATTTATATGTCGAGTCGAAGTTATTTCGATGTGGTCTTGCATTAGGAAAACTATGTGGTTGCCTCTCTTTTTTCGTGAATAGCCCTCATTATAGCAAATAAACCAATAAAATTAACTTTTCAAAGATATCATCTCCAGAAATGCTTTTTGAAGTTAAACTTTACCTTTTCAGATTGATACTTAGTGAATATTGAAAAAATATAGAGTAATTTAGTCAATAATATATCACTCATGATTCATTTTCTTTGTTAGCTGGATTTATTCTGCTCTTCCTAATCCTGGTTTCTTTCAGTCCGACATCTTTGGAAAGGTAGTAGCCGAACTAGCTTGGAAGTTGATAGTTGCCTGGCCCAGGAGCTGAGTTATCTGTAAAAATACTGAAGCTATTTGAAGGTAGAGTTTGGCGGTGTGCCAAATTAAACTTTCGAGCTCTTGAATTTTGAATTTTAGAGTTAAAATACCGTCCGACTTTGGACATTTCCGTTTTAGAGTTGTCATATGACCCAGGACCAGGAGATTTATTGATTGGATAGTTGAATCTGTCTGCACTCCTACAAAACTGAGTCGCAGAAGAATTTCTGTGTTTGGAAAGAACGTTTTTTCCCCTCTGAAAGTGAGAACAAATTGAGTCTAAATTATTTTTTTTACTTACACGTTCCGGGACCTGGCACTTTTAGTGGTTATTTGCTCTCATAATCGAATTTTGGTCTTATAGAATATGCAGTTTTGCATCGACCGGAGGGAAGTTAGTAAGATCCAGGTCCTGGATTTTTGTTGGTCTTCATTTCAGCTAAAGGCCCAGCCACTTACATCTCCTCACGACCTCCACCGAAGCCAAAGCCTTTATTTTTGATTTGACTCTCCTCAAATTCTGAGGATATGTTGTAGATATTAGGAGGAGGACTGTTTGGTAAACTATGTTTTTTTGATGGATTACTCTTTTGTGAAATCGTATTTGTTGTCATAGCCAAGCCCGGTTGATCTGGTCATTCTGGTCTTATTGCCAATTTCATAGAATTGGTCGCAACTGCAATTATGTAAAGATGTTACGGGTTGTCCTAACGTTTTTTGAATCTTTCAGCTTTCGTAAAGGTATAGAGCATTTTAGATTTAGAGCAGTTAGTGGGGGCATTGCAAATACTATGACAATTGGAAGCTGTTGCTGACATGTTTTCTTCTTTTTTTGGGGTTAAGAATATTAAGAATATAGATTGGACATGATAAGTTTTTTATACTTTATCAAAAAAAAAATCAGATTTTCGAATATTATTTTCTGTGGCAAAAGCAAAAAGAGAACCAAAAATCAAACATCCATTTCTATTGGATAACTTTCGTGTTTTTTGAGGAAACTTAAACTACTTGCATTTTGTAAACAGAAATCCTTATTGAATACACTTCATTGTCGCGTTAATATTGGAACATTGCTAGTGAAACCGTTGGGTAAAATTGTGCTCGTGAAGTTGCAAAATCTAGTAAAAAACTTTTTTGCTGTTCAGATTGGAAAAAATATCGAGTTTTTTACCCTTTAAAGACTCCTTATTTGTAGGAATACAATTTTTTAAATTAAATTTGGTGTCTTTCATCTGACCATCGCATATGGGAACTTTATTTTTTGCAGTAACTTGGTCTTTTCTTAGCAAATTATAAATGTGAATGATATTCTTCTATGCTTTACACGCCGATATTATAAATATAGAAGGTATGCAGCTGAGAAAGCTGAGGATTCCCATTCATGGGGAGTCAAATCGGAACTAAGCAACTTCTTTTTCCAGATCAACGGATGTCAAGAAGTCTTAATCGTTTCAGTTGGAACCGACTTGCAATACTCTGTAACATAATGCATTTGCAAACCTGTCACCCGGGAAGTGGACTTTGCGGGATGATGCATTATAGAGCTTCAAAAGTGGAAAATGCATAAAAAAGCCCGTATTAAAGTCCTTAATCGAATCCCAAAAAGCAAAGACTCATTAATCGTCATCAGAACTGAAGCTAAAAGAACTTTTCAGAAAGAAAAATAATATCATGAGGATTATCAAAAGTTGGAAACTCGACGAGAAGGGAACAATATCCGAATAGTAGTTTAGAAATAAGCTTGTTTGCAACCTGAAACTTAGCATTAGTGAAGAAGAATCGAAGACCCTTTACGATAAGCACTCAAATAAAATTACTGGTCGTCTCGATACATTGGGATTGGTCAATATGTTGTATCACTAGCACGAACAAACCTCTTTCAAACCAAATTTCTCGTAAACCCGTATGAGGTAAAAAAAACTCAATCATCAAATAAAGTCGCTGATAGAATCAAACATGGAAGCTTTTAACTCTCAAAATTCGCAAACTCTCTCGTCTTTAAACCAAACAACTCGCAAGCACTTTAAAATAAATTCTTTGGAAATGGATACTTGTGAAGATCTGTCTCAGACTTTCTACACCGGTTTTAGCAATATCTTTTCAATAAATGAGGAGTCATCAATAAAGAAAACTTTTCTACGTTCAACAGCAAAAATAGCCATGTTTGACCCGAAGTCAACAACTGGGATGAGTAAGTATTTGATTCATACAGGTCAAAAGAAAACTCGATTCGGGAAAAGTCACCCTTTTAGAACAAATGACAGCAACAGTCGAGTCAATTCTCATGAAAGAATTATAAATGAAAAAGAAAAGGTGCAAGAATTGCTAAATTCCGAACGATAACTAGTTAAAGCGAGATATCGCAATAGATTGCAAAAAATCAAGGAAAACAAAGAAAATGAGTATAATAAGATCTCTGAACTCAATCTTACTCTCCAAAAAGTCGATAAGGCAAATCTAAACAAGCGGAGAATAGAATCATAAGCTTATAATTATGTAACCTTCATTCAAAATACATGGAAATGATAATTGCGATGAAGAGTTAATTTTTTTCTTAACATTAGGTGATTTTAGGCATACGTGTGAATAGTTTATTTTATAGTAATGATAAAACAATATCGACTCTGTCTCATATATTCCCTTCTAAGTTTAGGTGTTCTGTTTTGTTCTGGCAGTTTCGGTGAGAATTTGTTGGAAAAATGGCAGTTTGCATCTATAGCGCTCGCATTTTTAGGATCTGGTTTGTTAACAATGCTAATGATTCCCCCGATGACGGAGTTGATGGTCAATGCCAAAAAATTTGGATACGATATCAATAAAAAAGGAAGTCGAGCTGGTGAGAAGAAGGTTCCAGAGTGTGTGGGATTCGCTTCAGCAGTTGCTTTTATTGTGACATGCCTACTATTTTGTGTAGTTTTTCGAAGAGCTGTGCATGATAAACTATTCTTTCAACACACAGCATGCACCCTAACTATTCTAGCAACTATCGTTTTGGGATTTGCTGACGACTTTCTCGATCTTAGATGGCGATATAAACTAATATTCCCCTTTTTGATTGTTCTTCCCGCGATTATGAGTTATTCTGGTTCCACGAGTATTGAAATGCCTGCATTTTTAAACAGCTTAATTGGGAATGAATTGGACTTGGGAGTTATATATTTGATATATTTAACGCTTCTGGGGATTTACTCCACAAATGCGATAAATATTTACGCCGGAATAAATGGGTTAGAGGTTGGACAGAGCATAATTGCTGCGGGATCGCAACTGACCCTCTATGGACTTCGATCTTATATGCGTCCTTCTCAAGGTTTGGAATTTGGATATGCTGGGTTTTTGCTGGCAGGGTTTATTGGTTCGGCATTGGCTTTAATGCAAAAGAACGCTTACCCTTCTTTGGTGTTTGTCGGAGATACATTTTGTTATTATGCGGGAATAGTGCTGGCACTGACTGCTATGATAAGTAAGAACATTACTAATATTTTAGGCTAAACTTCGATAGTGTTCCATTTTTTTTTCGTTCCCCAACTCATAAATTTCATCTAT
>JAOWAT010281733.1:0-18137 GCA_028571025.1 Longipedia americana
CTTTATCATCAATAATAAATAACAATCGATTTTCTTATTTTTTTTTGAAAAAAAAATGTTTCCTCACAAGAACAAACTGCAACCACCTCAAAATGCAATCTATTAAGCCTATGACTAATCTGATGCAGAATCGGAAGCTCTCATTGAAGAAGTTGATCCTGGCTACTAACCCACCGAACGCTAAGTAAAGTAATATGCTGTCGATATTTTGGGAATGGTGCTACCAAGGGACTAGAATATGCTCTACTTGGCAAGAGAGGGTTTAAAAGCACCTTTACCTCCTAACTGGGTACCCTATCAAGGAAAAGATGGATAAGTTTATTACAAACACAAAATCACACAAGAAAAGACCTATTAACATCCAACCGATGTCGAATACAAAAGAAAATACCAACAAAGTCTGTAGAAAAAAGCTATGAAAGGGTTGAAATCCATAAATATGTCAAATAAACCACCACCTAGTCTTGGTGAACTTGGATTAGGGTCATCCCCAGTTCCATCTATCGGAAATGTAAATTTAAGTGGGTTGAAACAACAAGGTCATGGAATTTCGTCTCAATCCTCATTCATACCACAATAGACCTAATTCAGTGGATTAGGATAAGCAACAATAACTCTTGA
The DNA here is from genome assembly GCA_028571025.1 of Longipedia americana. Lineage (NCBI taxonomy): Eukaryota > Metazoa > Arthropoda > Copepoda > Polyarthra > Longipediidae > Longipedia > Longipedia americana. The sequence continues at coordinate 622 of JAOWAT010281733.1, forward strand.
CAAGGACACTGAAATTCAATATACGTAAGAGTTAGAAGAGTTATAAGCAAAATTGAAGAAGTAGTACAAAGAGTTCTAAGAATAGGAAAATGAAACCCATGAAAAGAAAATGAAACAACTAAAGAAAGATCACTAAGAAAACTTGAAGCAGATATTCGCTCCTGAAGGAAACAATGAAAATTCAGTATCAAAAAGGGTAAAACTGCAGAAAGAAGACATCAAACATAGACTGGAAAAGAATATCAAAGATGTTTATGAATAAGATATTGCCGTTTTACAAAATGAAACCGACAAAAAAATCGAAGAGTTTGAAGCTTTTACCTAAGAAGACAATAAACTTAAGCTAAATAGCTTCCAGCAAAAAAGATAGGATTAGTTTAGTGCAATAGTTAAAAAGTTTTAAGACAAACAACGTAAATATCAACAGAAACTGCGTGATGCTAAACGGTAGAATGAGAAGGTTTTGGAGATGAAAAGATAGGAGTTTGAACAAGAAAACAACTATGAAATTAGTAAAGCTCTCCAAGGAACACTGAATGACAAATTTATATAAATCAGGTAAGAGTTTTCAAACAAACTGAGAAAAAGATAAACAGAACTCGAATAATAATACGATCATATGAGGAAAATGCTGGGATTTGATCCAAATCAAATTCTCAAGTAAACTGTGGAGAAAAAAGAAAGATTGAAAAAAATATCACAGCAAAAGATAAACTCTAAGAAAAACAAAGAGCTCCAAATTATGGAAAACCATTTTGAGATTTAGCTAGAAAAAATGAAAAGGTAAGTTTAAAACAAAGCACTTCTCGAGGCTGACTAAATGCTGAAAAAAACAAAAAAAGAGCAATAATAAAAAAACCAAATCTACAAATAAAGACTGATTAAATAATACCAGGAAAAACTAAGTCGAAATCTGAGAGAAATGCAACTGGATAACGAAAGAAAACTTTCCCAGTATCAAGCCTCAATGAACCAAAGAATTCTAAAAATTAAAGATGACACAATCCAACAAATCTAAAGCAAAGATCAAAATAATACTGAACAAGTTACCAACAGGATCCTGATGAAGGAAAAAGAAGAACAAATTGCAAATAAAGAAAAAGTTTTGGATAATATTCGTCATCAACTTTAACTAGAAAAAGCATTGCTTAAGGAACTAGCCATCATGAGGGATATAAGCTCCGCTAATTCCGAAAGAATTGATGCTGTTTTGCAAAGATTAATGAGATAGCTCAATGTCACCTATAGACCGGAAATCTACATGAAACATAAACAAAAATATGATAAAATAAGAGACAAATACAAAAAAGACAAAGAACTTCTAGCCTCCATTATGTTGAACCTCCAAAAAAACTCAATCCTTCCCTTCTATTAACGACAGCGCTGTTCTAACTACAAATACAGTGGAGGAAACGATGCCTAGCTTGACAGCATAAGTTCAGCAAGTGCAAATCTGATTCGTAAATACAACAGCGACGTCAGGACAATGAGAAAAAACTAGTAAATGCTCAGAGAGTACGAATCCATCCTAAAAAGAGCATAGCTCAATGATAATATCGCAATTGGCATCCTCTAATAAGAGTAGTATGCCTCTAGCGATTAATCCATGGAGTCTTGTAGCAAGTTTGTTTACAAAGACATTCTAATAAAGACCGATTTAGGAATTGGTTAGTCTAATCTTGAGCCATTCTAAAATAATAAAATTCGGGAACTTGAATAAGTCGACAAAACTCGAAAGTTCGATTATGGGACTTATGATCCGACTAACTCCAAGGATATATTGGAGAATCATTCGAAGTTTTTGGCGAATGTGAAAAGCTAGTTGAATAAGAAGCTCTATGAAATTAGGAGTCATGGATATTCCTATTATTGATATCAAAAATTTTTATGCTTCTATGGATTATTAGTTTTTTCCATCGAATTCTGATAATATTTGAGATATTGATATCATATAATAAACACCTAAAAAGATCTTTGTGTCCGTTCTGAAGAAAAAACTAGTAGTAATACTAGTTTATTCATAATTGGATAAATAATTGAAGAGCCGGGTGAATGAGCGTAAACTAACAAGGAAAACTGAGAATACTTCTACGCAGCAATACTCTTGAAGCGGCACTAGATAGCTGTTTCCCCAAATAGGACCCAGAGGATGTAAGAATGTCAAAAAAACTATTTAGGAACAATCATCTGATTCACAGGATTAGGACTTCTACTTCCCAGAACGAAAAAAAACCAATCATGTGGCAGTAAAAGATCGGCAGAGGAGTTACAACCCTTAAGAAAGTATCTAAACGTAGCAAAATGCGATCTTTAATTCCCAAGAAAACAAAGTTTATTCCATGAGTTCTGGGGATAATTCTGACGGTCCAAGCAGTTAGAGAGAAAAAGCACTTGCGTACCAAATCGACAACAGTGGAGACGTTGTCGAAGAATTGAGTAAAAAAATAATCCTGCTGCAATCTGAAGTAAGAGTTGGTCTATACAAAGAACGAATAATTGAAAGCTAAAAATGCAGAACTTTGGCTTGCACTCCAAGCTAGAGATAAAAAAAACTCCAAAGAAGAAGATTAGACTTTTGACACTATACTGTCAACTTCGAAAATCTCTATTCCAGAGAAATAGTACCAAGTTTGAATCTAAACCCCATAATCATTCGATTTAAAAGATCACAATTTAATATCTAAGGGTGAAAAAATATAATTTTATTGTAATGCACTGAAGGTAAAGAGTTGTTTTCAACTCAAAAAAATGTTATTTTTGATCTGCTTGAGCAACTGTTACTTCGATATTTTTTCATATGTTTATTTTCTGATGAGCAGAGACTATTCAAGAAAATCCACAAGCCTGGCAGACATGACTAATTCACCGATTTCCTAGAGTCTTAAGGCACAAATAAACTCTTTTAAAAGCATTTTTTTATTTTTTGCCAATGCTTCTATCGGCCAAAGAGAAATTTCACTCTGATAAATTTTAAGAACTGTCTTCAAATGTTCCAGCTATTCCAATATTATCCCGTAAACCTAGTGTGCATTAATATCATCGTAGTCTCGGATACAGTCTTTTTTTACGGAATCCAAAGCATGACTCCACTCCTTCTCCAAATCTTTAGCGATCAAGTAGGCAAGAGCATGCCCACTTTGAAGCGAATGCATGGATATTTAAGCACATAGTCCGATCAAATCCACATATTTGGAGTGATTTTTGATATAAGAGCACAATTTATTCCCAGATGTCTTTTCTTTAATCGGACTTTTACTTCTTTCACTACCGGATATCAACTTTACATCGTCGCCAATTCCGATATTATTATTGGTTTTGCTGATAAAATGACCAGCAAATTTCATCGGACTCTATTTTAGAGATGCTCTCGATCTCAGCTTCGTTTCCTTCTTAGGAGATGGAATCCATTTTTAGGAATCAGTATTCCATCTTTTGAGACTATCAAAACTTGGAGAAATTTAGTTGCCTTCGTTCGACGATACGGTTGTTGAAGTTTTTAGGAAAAGAGAGTTATTTGCTTGAAACATTCCTTGAAATTCCTCCCTGGATTTCCTCAGATATCCATCTTATTTTACTTCATATTTAAAGATTTAATTCCAGTCGGCTCTCTTCTTTGCATCCTTGGTAAGCATTCTCTAAAGCAACTACTTCAGTAGTGGAGATATTGCAGGTTATTCTGGGAACTAAAGATCTTGGTTTTATATACACAAGATAAGCTTTGCAATACTGGCCGACTAGAAAGGACAGAATCCATAGACACACCTAAAAAGAATAACACCCACCGACCATATATCCGCCTTAATGGTATAACTTTATCCCCTTAGTATTTACGGTGACATGTATATCGGAGATCCCAACATAGTTTTTGCCATCTAATCAGGATTTTCAAGAACCTTACAGAACCCAAAATCCGCTATCTTGATAATTCCGTCATGAAGCAATATATTTTCAGGTTTAAGATCTCGATGCATAATGTTATGACGGGTCAGCACCTTGAAAGCTTGTGTGATCTGTCGGAAGTACCGAAGAGTCTGGGTCTATTACAATCGGTTTACTTCCTTCAGCAGCTGCTAAAGTGTCCCTCCATTGCAAAATTAGTAAACAAAGTAGAAATTGTTCATGGTTTTGAGCATGTCATAATATTTGACAATATGTTGACAAGACTCTATGTTGCTAAGAATGTTGATTTAGTTGATAGTTCCCTATTCTAGCTTAGGAAGCTCTCGGAATTTGTCAACTTTTACCATTTTAATGGCAACAACTTGTTTTGTTTTCATGTTTATAGCTTTGTAGACTGTGGAATAAACACCGCTGCCTAGTTGGCATTGGAGATTATAGTTGTCGATGATCTTCCCCATAGGCTTGAATTTTATGGCAATGTATAATTTTTTGATTTATTATGTGGCAATAAGAAATTGTCTATCATCGCTAGGAAAATGATTAAACATAAAAATGAAATTTCTAATTTCCAAGGGAACCAACTTTATTTCATGAATCCCGGGGAATACTTTTGACAATCCAGTAGTATAAACAACGATAATTGATACTCCGACTGGATAAGCTGGAAACACTGGAGATAAATCCAAAAATTGAATGAAAAAAGGTTATCCCACCAGAATCCGAAATAAGAACTACCCATTCAACTCGAGGTCAAAAACACAATTTGAACCCCCAAACCAAGGATGGGAGATGATTAAACACTTACCAACATCCTATTACTTTATTTTAAAGAGATAATAACAAAATTGAATTCTAATTCTTGCTTTTTTCATTTGATTTTTTCAAATATGAAAATTATTATAAACTTTTTATAAGAGAATCCTTGAAAAGCATATCAGCTAAAAACATACATAAAGCAATATGTAGGCAGCTATTCGCCTCCAAAATGTTTTCATATCCCAACAGATAACAAAATAACTATAGACCCGAGGATTTCACAACCCCTAACTGAGCTAAAAAATCCGCAAATTCTGCTAAGACTCATAATCACTCTAATAATTTGTGAACAAATCAACACAACTACTAGGAACAATCTCTCAACAATTTCTAAGCAGTCTATACAACATGATCAGACAGAAAATTGTCAAGAAAGAAGATCTATTAAAAAATCTACAGAACATGAAAAGCTAATCAGATGAGTAAAAAGATAGTAGGAAATAGTAGATTGTAAATGAGAAGAGTAAAGCTGTGTAAATGCATTCTGTAAATGCTGTGTAAGGAGAAGAACATGATCTAGTCAAGGAAAAAGCATTTCCTGGTCTTTGTCTGCCCAATAAAGATTAAATAGATCTAGATCTTGATATGAATTAACCAGGACAAGAGTTTTTCGATCGAAAAGAGTAGTAGTCTGAAAAAATATAACCTCCAAGCATTCATAGGTAGTAACCCAAGAAAAAGGGAATATTCGAAAGACTGACATCAAAATAGGTCGAACAACAACAAAAAATCGAATAAAGAGATCGTATCGAAAGGAAGAAGGACAGGAAGTAGAAAAGAAAAAAATCGCAATAAAGTTATTCGCGATCAATATCGAAGGAAAGAAAAAAGAAAAAATCCAAAAGATACTCGTCAGAAGACTAAAGAGAATTCAAAAAGAAAAAGAAGGATAAAAAAAATAAAAATTAGTCTAAGCATCATTATTAAAGGTCAAGGTCTAGAGAGAAAAATCGACGAAGAGATAGAGACTAGTAACTGAGTCAAATCAGGGACAGAAAGTACAGAAATTCTCCAGAACAAAATTTGCAGCAAATCGAAACTGGAAAAATCTACAAAGGAATCGTGACTAAAGTATAGAAAATTGGGTGTTTTGTAAAATTATTGAATACTGATCCAGCTGCGTCAGGAATAGTTCATATCAGTCAGGTTAAAGATGGGTAAATTAGCGACATCCGCGAATTTGTTCAATAGGGAAGAAGAGTATGGGTAAAGATAATCTAGATGTTACAAAACCGGATAAGGCTAAGTCTTAAAGATGTCAACCAAAGGAATGGAAAATAAACCAATCCTCCATATACATAAAACAAGGAACACTTAGTGCTATAAAATAAACCCAGATAGGTTAGACTTCATCACAGGACGTCAGGAGAGCTTACCGGTATAAAAATTGATAACTAAAATGAAAATAACAACTAAGTGGACGCTTCGTCATATGCAGAACTTTGGTAGCTTAATCGGTTGAAATATACAGGAGGGCTCGTTAAATCAAACCCAGTGTTAAAAGAAGATATCTAGGAGGTCAATATTTAAATGAGCAATCGTGAGCCTCCTTTCCTAACCGGTCAGACCACAAAGGCAGGGATCAATTTATCGCCCGTTAGGATCGTAAAAAATCCATAAGGAACCCTCCAAAGATAAGCATTGAATGCAGTGCAATATGCGCGATAGAGAAGGTAAATTCGATAGCAAAAAAAACAATAAACCAGAGATTTGACTTCGATACTGTAAGAAGTAAATCCCGGTGGAAATCGTTAGAAAATGAGAGGTTCTTTCGGTTCTAAGCCTAAAAGTTCGAGAATATCGATACGAGAGCAGAAATAATCTCTTCCAATCCACTCTTACCGATAAAATTTAGTCAAAGCTGTCTGTGATAATAGAGTTTTGATTGTGATTGGTTAGACTGGGAGTGGAAAAACTACTCAAATCACCCAATATTTATATGAACAAGGATTTGCTAAAAAAGGAAAGATTGGATGCACTCAACCAAGAAGAGTAGCAGCTGTAAGCGTTGCAAAAAGAGTATGTTAAGAAATGGGTGTAAAATTGGGATAGTAAGTTGGATATTCCATCAGATTTGAAGACTGTACTTCTAACAAAACTCTCATTAAGTATATGACTGACGGTATGTTATTAAGAGAAGCTCTAATCGACAAAACTCTTTCGCAATATTCTGTAATAATGCTTGATGAAGCTCATTAAAGAACCATTAATACGGATGTTCTATTTGGAATTCTGAAGAAAGTGGTTTAAAAAAGGAAAGATTTCAAGCTTATTGTCACATCTGCCACGCTGGAGGCTAAAAAATTCTCGTCCTATTTTTTTTAGTGTAAAATTTTTGCTATCCCCGGAAGAACATATAATGTCTAAATCTTGTACTCTAAGTAACCTGAGACAGACTACTTGGATGCTTCATTAATGTGCGTGATGCAAATTCACATGGATTAGCCACCTGGAGACATCCTACTTTTTCTGACCGGTCAGGAGTAAATTGATACATCATGTCAAATCCTAAGATAAAGAATCAAGAAACTTGGACCTGACGTACCATAACTCATTGTTCTACCAGTTTACAGTGCATTGCCCAGCTAAATGCAGACTAAGATATTCGAACCCGCCTAGAAAGGAAAAAGAAAGTGTGTGATTGCCACCAATATCGCCGAAGCAAGTTTAACAATCGATGGTATCTTCTATGTCGTTGATCCCGGGTTTGGTAAAATCAAAATATACAATTCAAAAATAGGAATGGATACTTTAGTTGTTGTTCCGATTTCACAAGCGAGTGCTAAACAAAGAGCGGGAAGAGCAGGTCGTACAGGTCCTGGAAAATGCTACAGAATCTACACAGAAGAGGCATACCAAACATAGATGTTGCCAACCTCAGTTCCCGAAATTCAAAGGGCTAACTTAGCAAACACAGTTCTTGAATTAAAAGCAATGGGAATTAACGATTTAATAAATTTCGGATTTATGGATCCTCCGCCAGTTCAAACATTAATTGCAGCTTTGGAACAACTTTACTATCTTTCAGCTCTGGATGATTAAGGACTCCTAACAAAACTTGGTAGAAAGATGGCATAATTCCCATTATAACCTTCTTTGTCAAAAATGCTTTTGACTTCTTTGGATTTTGGGTGCTCGGAATAAATAGTGATAATTATTGCGATGCTATCGGTTCAGAATGTTTTCTATAGGCCGAAGTAGAAGTAAACAATTGCAGATCAAAAGAAAACAAAATTCAATCACCACTAAGGAGATCACTTAACTTACTTAAATGTCTACTAATCATGGAAAAATCAAGGATATTCTAGCCAATGGTGCCATGAAAACTATATTCAATTTCAAAGTTTAAAAAGAGCTCAAGATGTCAAAAAACAAGTTGATTAACTCCTCCAAAGATACAAATTTAGAATAACAACTTGTAAAGGTAACTTTTCAATTGTTCGAAAAACTATTGTTTCTGGTTTCTTCTTCCATGCGGCAAAGAAAGATCCTAAAGGTGGTTATCGAACTCTAGTTGACGATCACCAAGTGTACATTCATCCGAGTAGTTCATTGTTCAACAAGGAGCCATAATGGGTTGTGTACCACTAATTAATATTCACAACCAAATAGTACATGCGAGATGTTTGTTCGATCAACCCAAAATGGCTAATCGATGTCGCACCAAATTTCTTCAAATTTACCGACTAACTGGGTTTCACTCGGAAAAAAAGAAACTAAAAGCTAGACCCTCTCAATCAAAAACATGGAGATAATAACGCATGGAGATTAAGTAAAAGAAAAGGATGATACTTGTAAAAAAATAGAAGTTCTATTTTTGTTGAAAAAAACTCACTAAAAAATATCAAATTGTATCTAAGTGATGAAGACGATAGAACTTTTATCTGGTTTCTGTAGTGATATTAAGTTTTTTATGGGTTTTGAAGGCAATTTTTGTTACTTTCGTGGATCTTATAATTTTCTGATCTTTCCAAGGAATACGCTACTACCTTTCCGGTTGAATGTCTGACCTATCTTTCCCGGTGGTGTTTAGTTTAGTGGTGATGGTTTTGTTCTTCGAGTCCCGAGACTTATTGTCATAAATTGGAAGGTGTTTTCTTTTAGGAAACTTCTTAGCACGTTTTTTATCATCAATAAAATCCTGAATAAAATTTTTTTATTTATTTTTCCGCTTCTCATCCTCATCCTCAGGAGTCATTTAATGTTGATTTTTGCGCATTTTCCCTAAAACAAACTCATATTGGATCTTATTTTTCTTAGAAACAAACTGTTAAGGGATAAAAAATTCTTTGAATGGTGCATTTATTCTTTCCTTCTATTTCTAATCCATGTTTTTCCTCCTAGCTTCCGCAGTTTTTGAACGGTTTTTAAGGATCTCAGACACAGAATTCATTTTACGAATTTTTATGCTTGTTCCTTAAATCTCAATAAACTGACTTTTCTCCTCCTATGCATTAACAACGTGAGTTTTGAGAAAACTTACAGTTGTCTCGGGATTGGAACTAGTTATATTAACGGTTTTGTTGAGAATCGAAGACTGGGTTCGTGATGAAGATGGGGCTATATTCAACAGTAGTTTTCTTTTTTTTGCCCTCGGAGTTTGATGTTACTCCCTCAAATCCACCAACTTCTGAGGAATCTCAACCTCTCGAACTTTAGACTTAAAGTCAGTCACTGAGCTATTCATTCTCTTCTTACAAAGAGTTTGTCGATTTACACATTCTATTTTCCTCTAGGAATGAGTCCGCATCAAGTTCTACCCTCCCCTCATTCTTTACCTCAGGATATTAGCAATCGTTTTCCGAAGTCTCGGATAAAGTAAAATCGACAACTAAATTATCTTAGTCGTTGGCACCGCTATAACAACAGCCGAATCACCCGAACAGGTATACTTAAGCTTGCACAAATTGCCAAATTTGAAACTATTAAGCTTCAAATTCTAAAGCAAGTTTTAAGGGTCCATTCTTCTTGATAACTCTAAACATAACCCGTACTTAAACTTTTTTTATTACAGTTTTAGCTAGGATTCGAGATTGTCCCATTTGTTGTCGATACTTGTTTGCTAGTTTTTTTCTGAAGATAACAAGCTTACCGAAGAAGTCTTTTTAGAAATTTTAGAGCTCCCTTCATGGCGACTGCAATCGCGTTTTATACTTCTGAGAATTTATTCATACGCTTATAAGCCTCCGAAAATCGACCCTTGGGTCATTTTCCTTATCTAAATCCAACTTTGCCCATTGTGGTTAGAACTTCCTTTCATGTTAACCTCCCCCTTATAAACGATGTAGAGATGCGAAGGCATCCTATTTTTTTGTTTCCCATGTTTACCACCAAAAAAGAGAGCTGAAGACGCATATTTCGAGGTTACATCTTAACCATAATTTCCAGACTGATCACCATCTTGTCGCTATTTCAAATAACCAGTTTCAGTAACATCTTAGACATTGTCTCCCTATTTGAGGTCAACAATTCGAATATCGGTATAAAGCTGAATCATTTTTTTCCAGCTAACCCTTCCAAATGGCGTTTTTGTCATCAAAAAACTAATTTTTCTCGTTCTTTCCCTAAGATACATCAAACGATCCATAAAGATAAAGTTCTAACTTTTAAATATCGCTAATATGGAATTCTACCTTTTACTCACCTTTTTATCCTTCACTTATTGTAAGGTGCTCTCCAAAGTGTCATCAATCAGTATAAAACTTCCTGATTTGTAGTCTATCCCGTCGTAGGATATCTAACCATCAATCACAAATAACCAGTAAATCCTGTCAAAGTCTCTTATCGGCTATATTACCGTATTTATTTCGTAGACCTAAGCAGTATTGTATAAATTGTACTGTGTCGTGGTGGACTATTTTTTTCTTAGTTCCAAGGTTCTTGGGCTGGCTATCTTAGCCTTAAAATTTTTATTTATCGTCGATTTACCTACTGAACCCTTCTCTCAGCTAGATCAGTTAGATAAAATCTGCCCCAGCTTCGAAATCATACATGGCTCTGATAGGCTTGACAGCTTTTCTTAAAGATTGCATAATGTAGTGGGAATGCATCTAATTTTACTTGCATAACATACAGCGGGTCTTGGAGGGTTTATCTGAATCGCCTCAACTAGAGATTCAGGATTGTAATTCAGTGTTTCTGTCATCTTTGTGTCTCAAATTACTTGATAGAGTTTTTCGAACAATGTATGTTCAGACCCTTTCACACTTGAAAAAAAAGTGTGTAATAATTATTAATTGGGTTCTTTTTTGTTTTTATAAAAAAAAGGACAAAAAGACTTATGATGTAGTCAAAATCAAAAAAATCCCTAATTTCTCAATAGACGAAATAACAACGTGAAAGGAAACTGTATAGATTACAACTTTTCAGCTAAAACAGCACCTTTATGATATCATCAATACTGTTTGGAAAAATGATCATTTTTACTCACTACCCAAAACTCAACATCCCCATCAAACTTTTCCTCACATACATTTACACAGCAACACTTGATCCTTTAATGATGTACTCCGGTTATTTTGCCACTAAGTTGTATAAATCTAGGTAAGAAATGTGAGGATATCCTCAAAATGATTTCTCATAGAAATACTTATCATACTTAAGTTTACTATAAATGCAAATATGAACATTATCTAATTTATATTGGCATTACTTTTTCTCTTTTTTCACTATTTTGCGAATATCTCCACACTTTCTAAAGAGAACCACTGCTTTCCACTGGGCACAAAATCTTAGATCTTGGGAGTCCCCCAACTGTTCCCTCCGTCTTCAAAATTACAAATACTCTCGAAGCTGAAAGTAAGACCCTCTGCCATGAATCCCCTCCCCTAATCAATAATTTCAATTTTCCCAGGTCTCAAAAATCCTTTACTTCCATGCTTGTGAAGTATCGTTATCATTTTTTTATCAGGCTACACATTAATCCAAAATAAATTGTTAATCAGCAATTTATAGGTCACATTATCCTTAAAATGGAACTTTTTGCTCTGATCCTTGGGATATTCATATACCTTTGCTAAAACAGTATTATCGGGCTCTGGCTATTCCTTTTTCTTGAACTACTGAACACTTACAACTTTTTCTTCAGAATCAACTTCTCTTCTACGCTCAGAAACTTAGGACTGTTTGGTATTTCTTGGTTTGTAGTTGGAATCTTTTTTAATTTCGACATACTCCTCAGCAGGAAATCTTTTAGGTCTGATTCTTTCCCTCCATCCCGAATTAGAGTCTCCTCTAATTCCCAGCATAATTCGATCATCAACATACGGACGACTTCTCTCCTTACTGTTCCATGTCTTTTTTTGATTAGTTCTTTTCTGTATTCCTTTTTCTGCAGCTTTAGATGGCTACGGGTCGGGTTTTTCCGGTAATTCACCATCATCACTCCAAACTTAATCAACTTTCTAGACAGAATTATTTTTAAAGGACTTATTTTTAACCTTGTCCTTTTTTTCCACTTTCTACCTTTGGAAATCTTACCGATTTTATCCTTCCTAACCCCCAACTCTATAACTTTTTCCATTCCAATCCTTAGACTAATTTTTCTCACTCTAAACTTTTGTCCTATTAGATCTCTTTTGTTTCGTATGGGTTTCCTAATCTTTTTCCTACCTCTGCCCAATTTTAACCTAAACTTTCCTATCAAGAGTCTATTCCTGTTTTTAATTTAAATTTTTCTTTGTTGTGTGAAGATTACTGAGTAATGTTTTCTACTTGGGATTTCTTGATGTTTCATTGAGATATTTTTTCAGATATCGGTTTACTCTATGTCTCATTTTACCACTCAGTAAATCATACCCCAGCTTGTAAACTCTCATCACAGCCGCAAATGGCAACTGATCAAATCCAACCACCGAACTCGATTTTGTCTACTCCGAGAGAAAATATTTAATTGCTAGGTCCGTCAAATTGAACTCAATCCTCCTCCCAAAATATTTTTCCGACTTCTTGATAATTTCAACTGCCTACTCCACAACAAACTACTATTTTATCTTAATAAACCTCTCAAGCTTTTAGTTCTGTTCTATCTACCCTTTCTAAGCAAGAATCTACACCAGCTTCTGATACTTAGAATCAAGCTAGATTACTTTTGTTATCTCAAATACAGATACTTTATTAGTAGGCATCAATGTGTATTATTTATCGCCGCATTTAACCAGTAAATTTTTTGTACCTTCCTTTACCTATGACTCGTAGAGAATTAGCCCCACCTTGAATGGTTCTGAGGAGTCAAGTTATGAATTTTACATTCTTTTATTGCAAAAATTTATGTAAAAGATTTATTGATGAATCTCGTACTGTTAAAAAATATATATACGAATGATCGTATTTGTAATACATTATTCATAGTGATTTTGAACATGAAATTCATTCATTTTTATTGTTCCTACTTTTTTAAATTTGTCTCCTCAAAATTTTATTTATTTGCACAATCTTACTTCTCCTAAACAGCTTCTGTCCTCTCTTACCTTACTCCATCATTTTTCTAACTGATTTCTAACTCTATTTACCTACCTGCCTACTTTTCTCCCTACTCTTTATCTTATGCAACTTTCTATTCATTCTTTTACTGCTTTCCTTACTACCGATGTTACTACTGTTTTTCTTTCGAAACACTTTCATTTTTTTCTTTAGTCAGAGGTTTTGTCTCTTGATAAATCATATTCCCATCCTTAAATACTCCAACCTTCATCTCACCATCCTCATTTACCAAAAATCCCTTACCATCAGCCTTGAAGTTCATTACCTGACCTTTGTACATCGCCCCATTCGGATATCTTATTGTAACCTATCCACTTTCGTCAAGTTTGCCCTTCACAAAATTCCCGATATACTGGTTCCCATTCCTAACGCTTAATGAGATCTGCTAATCGTTCTCTTTCGCTTCGCAATTGCTCTACTCCTTCCTTTCAACCCTACTTTCTGAATCTCCCTTGTTAACTATAAGCACACCGTGCCCATGCGGATAATCATTCTCCCACTCCCCATCATAGTTCAATTCAGGTCCCTGATTCTTCCCACATCCGTGTTTCAACCCCTACTTAAATTACCCAACATACACATTATCCCCAGTAACTAGCTGTCCATCCCCCGAATACAAATTATTCTCAAAATACCCTATATATCTATGAATACTATTGGTCAACTTTCCATACCCATGCTTTGTCCCTGATATATAATCACCTTCATAGGTTTAGTTTTAATCCAGAAAAAATCCACTCTTAGAATATCTGTTGTTATTCACTATCCCAATGTAGATGCTTTTGGCAATTGGAATTGGATCTTCGAGAGAGATCGACTTCTTACTTTTATTTGACTCGATGTTTCTAAAACGGATCTATTTACCCTCGAAGTATGATGGATTTCCTTTGCCGAAAAAGAGTCTTTTTTAGCCGATATTATAACCAATTGTAATTCCTCCTTACATGTTTTGAAGTATGAAGTCGTAATTTTATACTTTTAAACTCAAAGGTAACTCCTCCTTTTTTCTTTTTATATCTTAACTTATCTATTCAGAACTAATATACTCGTTTTTTGAATTGCTGGCTATCATTGGCAGGTTTTTATTGTGAAACTGCAGGAAGTGAGTAAATGATCTTTGCATAAGCAGACTTGGAAATGGTATATTGGTGACTTCTCTTGGAATCAAAGGAGGAAAATCGTTAGCATTGGTTTACGCCTGAACCTATTGAGAATCAACATCTTCATCTGCCATTAGTTAATATGACGATCTTTTAGGTTTGGTGTTCAGTTGGTTGTTTTGCTGCTTATGACTTTTGGCATACTCTCCACAATCGCTGATAAACTGTTTGAATAAATCAATCGCTTCGATTATTTCAATCAGTTGCTCCTTGAGAAAGCAATGAAAGTGATTCCTAATGGAATCCTACGACCCACCGTATCCCATCTGCTTCTAACTACTGACCATCTCATCCAAATCGCATAAAAAAGCTTTCTCCTTTTTAGATATAGACTACCATCCAATCCGACTTTTTCTCTTTTCAATCGTACAATTTTAAAGGTTTACCAGCAACTACACTCCATAATCATTAGCATCTTTTAACAGTCGGTTGGTTGTTCCAAGTAGAAAATGGCCATCCTTGCTTTTCTGAAACTTACTCAGTAAATGAAAATCCTGAATATGAAAAGACATCGACATGAAGTTATCAGATGAAAATATCCTCAAAGGCAATGCATACTATCTAAGACCCTGCATATACCTTCCTATGGATTTTGAAAACATGCCGAAAGTACTGAGACCAGGGAAAAGAGAAAGAAGTGAAAGGATAAAAGAACTTGCCGATGACGAAGAGTGAGCAAATACCACTACTCTTTTCTGATAAAGTACTGCTCTCCATATCTCATAAAATGGCTGAACCCCAAACAATCCAATTATAACTTTCAAATCGCTCCCGATATAAAGCTAATTCAACGGCATATTTGGCCAGGTTTCATTAAGATGTTTGCTAATATCCCGATAGGCAGCATCAATGATATCAAAATTTGTAAAGTTGTCGAAAAATAGCTTTGTCGTAACCGCCAATCTAAACTTCAAATATCCAAATAATGGCAGTTGAGAAATTATAGCAACTGCTTTCTGAGTATAAGATCTTGTTAGTTCCTTATTTCCCTTACGCATTTACTCAGTCACCTTTATCTGTTTAAAATATGCAACTCCGAACAGCATAGTTTTCTTACCATTGATTTCTGCCTAGAAGTTGAAAAAATTGTAATCCTAAGGCTTATTGTGTGAAGAGTCCGGCATCGCATGATGGACAATACCATTTTAAAGACTCTTAGCCGATTTTGTATTAGGGTAGGTATATTATATCTATGTACCCCTTTTATGATGAAAATGAACGACACACATACAAATGACAGTCTCATCCAATTTAGTAAACCCTTCATCATAATCTTCTATAACTTATTTCAGTAACAAGGCTTTTCTCTCTAGCTACTTGTCAAATTTGGGGACAAAATCCGCAGTTTCTTTAGGCAACTGATACTACATCGGGACTGACTTTGCAGAGAGCTGCATCCGATACTTTTAAAGCAGATACTGGGAGGTATGATGGGTTGGGTAATTGCGAAAGTAATTATCGTAGATAGATGTAGGTTCTAGATCGATTTATTATGACATAAGAACAGACAGGGGCTATTTCAGACGATTCGGAATCTGTTATCCTACATAGTCAATGCTTTAGGTTTCGAAATCTAACTACTAGAGTTTTTTTGTGAGGTATTCTTTACCTTTAAGAAAATATTTCTTCATTCTTTTTTTTAAATAACAAAAAAATTTATCATTTATCTTTTTTTTTGAAATCATCAAAAATATTCTATTTATTTTCCACCTTCCTCCACCCCTTAGTCTTTCATTTTTGAAATTTATAATAAACCTGTCCAAAAATGGAAACTAGTAGAAAAATTTCTTAAGATTACTCCTTTTTTCCTCAACCAGGTGACAAATACTCACAAAATTAGTAAGAAGGTTCGTTTCCGAATCTACAGCATATTTCGAGAATATAAAGAGAATAAGGTGCCGCTTAGTAAAATTCTTTCATCAAATAAATGACACAACTCGTTATCTAGCCGTCAGACTTGACATCAGATTTTGAGACCTACTCTCAGGGAAATTTGAGATACGACAAGTTTCAAGTTATCCCTGCCACCCAAACCATAAAACCAGAAAAACCCAGAGTTCAATCTTTATTAAGAAATGTGAAGAAAAGAACAATTTCTGAGGATGTGTTCTTTCAATCCACCTTCTCAGAGGTAGGCAGAAACGACCAGTAATGTTACGAGGATTACGCCAAGGCACTAGAATTACGGAATCGAAAGGACGAAGGATCTAAACAGAAAGCACTTCTAATTCTATAAAACCTGTTCAACGACAAAATAATGAACTACGACACCAATCTCCGAAACTACATGCTAAAGGAAAATATAATCCTTAACTATTGGAAAATTATGTCAGAATTTCATTAAAAATAACTAGATCGTGCATCTTCCGAATAATTTATCAATACTGTCCACAATAAATAAGAAACCACCCATTCCAATACAAAAATCCTCCAAGTATTGCAAATCTCGTATCTTTTTCTGAAAAATTGCATTACTACTCTCAACCCGACTCCTAAAAGCAATAATATGCATGTCATCATCCTAATCTTGGCTAAGTAGGAATTCAACGCCAAAAAATACAAAGAAGCCCTCAGACTCTGCGACTAATCAATTCTGTTCCTCTAACATCGGAGCAAAACCAATACCCAAATGCTAAAAATCCACTACATGAGGATGAAAATATACCAGCAGCTAAAGGATTACGTCTTATAACTATAATAAATTAAAAAATGCCTATTTTTCTTGAAAAGCACATCAATGTTATCGGGAGTCCAAGGATACGGAGGTGTGTCAGGCTCAGCCAGAAACAGCAAAATCGGTTCATAACTATACCGATATCTCATCAGTCGAAGAGAGTTATTATCCAACAGCTAGTACCTAAAAATTACCAAAGAAAATTTTCTCCCAAAAAATACGTCGAAGTAGTAGGGAAAGTTACGTACTACTGACTAGAATAAATGCAGTATTCGTTAAAGAACCCTAAAAAGAAGAACAATTTCAACAAGAAACTTCCAACAAAGAATGACTCAAGTTCAGCCTCAGTCTATGAATGGTTTTGTCTTTCCTAATGGGAAAAGTTTGTTTAATGCAGCAAACTAAAGTAAGTTTAATCCTCTCTCTCATAAACATCTCAGATCAAAATCAATATCGCTGACTAAAATTAATCGATATTCATTGGA
>JAOWAT010281844.1:0-18132 GCA_028571025.1 Longipedia americana
ATCGATGATAAGTGAGATAAGTGGTTCTAAGAGGAGAAGGAATTCGGCATTGTTGCAGAGAAAAGTGGTTAATAGCTTGGGTGACAGAGATAGTTTAGTAGATGACAAGAATTTGGGGAATTTTTTTAATTACATTCCTTGATTTTTTTTGTTTCTTTTTATAGTTTCTTAGTCTGTTCTTTTGAATTTTTTGTTAGTTAGGGGATTACTAAGGGAGAATTGATTGTTTCAAATACTAATCGATTTGAAAATTAGCAATTTACAATCTCAATAACAACTCTTGTCAAAGATGAACTTGTTAATAAACAGCATAGTTAGACCTTACAGATTTACTTACACTATGGTGGATTTGGGTCGTAAGAACACAAATGAATATATTCGGGTTGATGATTATATCACTAATATGAAGCGTCAAAGGGTATTGTATAGCTACTTTTTTCCAAAAAAGAAGGACGAGTGTGACACTGATAGGATTAGTGGTAAAGTGTTGAAAAGCGAAATTTGTTTGATATATGCACATTGTAATAGCGGTTGCAGGATTTAAGGTAATTGGGCAATAATATAATAGGATTGCAGTATGTGGAGGAGGCCATTAAGAAGGGATGGAACGTATGCCTGTTTGATTTTAGTGGATCTGGGAATTCTGACGGGTAGGTTGTTACATTGGGAGAGAACGAAGCAAGGGATTTGAAGGAGATAGTTGAGATGGTAAAGGGCAGAGGGAATAAGAAGATATTGTTGTGGGGAAGATCAATGGGAGCGGCAACAAGTAAATTATACGGATAATTAAAGTTTTATTCTATTTGGGCAAGTTTTCATAAATCGATACAATCAGTGGATGCGTGCTGGATTCCCCATATAGCGATTTGTTTTTGTTGTCAAAGGAGATCGCATCATCAAGGACGGGTTTGCCATTATTTATAGTTGAGAAGCTATTGGATTATGCGAGGTTGCAGATATTGGAGGATTATCATTTTGATATAAAGCAGATGAAGCCATTGAACATGTTGAAGTTATTTAGTGTGCCGTTGATGTATGTGACATCAGTGAGAGATGAGTTTGTATCGTCGGCTCATGTTACTGAGTTGTATAATCAGACGCAGAATTCTCGGAAGGTTTTGGAGTATATTGATAAGGAGCATAATGGTACGAGGGATTCCGATATTGTCTAGATTGGGATGAGTTTTATGAGGAAATGTTTGTGTTAAAAGGAGCAGAGAGGGAGGAAGCAGTTGAGAGTGTTTAGTAAAATTTAGCAGAATTAGGTGAGAAAAGAGGGCAGGAAAGTTGTTGGAAAGTTTAATCAGGTGTCTGGTTGGTTGGCTGGGAAATGTGTTAGAAACAATCAAAAGTGGGGCTAGAATGTGGAAGGACAGTTCGAAAGGAAGAGGAACAGCATTTTTATGGTGAAGGATAAGTGTTTAAAAAAGTTCAAAAGTGTTGGAACAATTAATGATTTCGAGAATGTGCCTGTAAGATCGAGTTATATGGATAGAAAGACTCGGATTGCAAAGGACCAGGACGAGATTAAGTAGAGAGATGTTAGTTGTCAGGATAGGATTTTTGAGAGTCCAACTTTTGTTGAGAATGTTCCTTATAAAACTTAGGAAGATTCTGTTGATCAAAATAATGGGAATAGGTGTCATACTTAGGAAAAGGATAAGCTGACTTTGAAGTCGAGGATTATGAAAAATCAGGTTAGTATTTCGATTAGCAGAAATACTAGTCAAAATCATTTGGAGAGTTCGATATCGGCAACGCACCATCGGACTTCAAGGCCAGTCAGCAGACAGAAAAACCTAGAAATGGTAACTGCTACAAACAGGGAGCGCAGACAAAGCACTGAATAGGGGTTGATCAGTTTTAAGTCTGAGGAACTGATGCCCAATCCCATTGTTCTCAAGAGACATAAGCACACCACGTCTAACCTGGAACCACAGCGAAATGTTAACATGAAGAGTAGAAGAAACTAATAGAGTTAGATAGCAAAGGGAAATGCTAATGGGCTTAAACATTTTGGGCAATTGAAGATACAGAAGTGCCGAACTACTTAGAATCAAGAAATTCAAAAATTAGGATAGGATAAAGAGAACAAGGATTTTCAGCAAATGAGTGGAGAGGAGTTTCTCCCAAATATTAAACTGCATATCGGTAAAAGGGATTCTATGAAAAAAGGCAAAAAGAAAATAAGTTTTGGAGTTGGAATTTCGAATAATTTTCGAAGGAGAAGCATTCACAATGCTGAGTCTTCATGCGCTTTGAATGCTAATCATAATTTTGTGCCAGTTAACAGTGAAAACATTACAAGCTTAAACGAGTTTAAGGTGCCAAAGATAATCAAACTTTACAAAAAATGATCTTTTCTCTATATTTTCAAAAAATTCAAATCGCATTTATTTTACTTTATGAAAATCAAGGAATCACCAATTATGCTTTGAGCTGTTAATTGGAACAATGGACATTTTGTCCTTCGGAAAAAAGGAGGGATGATTGATGTATCTATCGGGACTGTTAATAATTCTCGGACAGATGAAATTTAAACCTTTAAGCTTTTTTTTGACCTATATTTGTTCGTATTCTTTTTCAAGATGAGAATTTTTTTGTCTGGACCTAATTTCTGAGGATTTAACTCTTTACTCTCTTTTGAAAAGTAGTGGAGATTAAGGCTCTATTTTTTCGAGTTTTCTAACTCTAAGCATTTAAAGACGTTAATTTTTTTATCTGAGATGAATAGCCTTTAATTCCTATTTTAGTCCAAAATTTTCCCTGAGAAGCTACTGATTATCATTCTAGAGGCTGACTTCCCTCTGTTTAAGGTTTACAATTTATTTTTCTGCATTTTATAACTTTTATTCGAGTTTTTTCATTTTTTATCTGTAAATCGCGTATTCTTGCTTTTTGGCAAGATTTAAAGTCTTCTGTCTAACTCTAAAATTGCCTCTATTTTATTATGACTCGGTAGCTTAAGTGACTGCTCGTTTTTGCCTACTTTTATCAATTCTTTCTTTGTGATTCGCAATCGCTTGTTTAACTGCGATGTTAGGAATAAGTATTTTATGGGGCAATTATTAACCGGTGTATGGACTATGTGTACTTTTTGTGAACCAAAATTATATCTGTTTTCGTTCGTAGGTAACGCCATCCGCAGCGATTACTGGGTCAATCATTAACTAGTAGGACATTGGACAATACAGTCCGCTGTAGATATTTTATTACTACCAAGTTTAGTCCTTTATCATTTTGATTATAATTTATTATATAGTTTTCCTGAAGGCTCAATACATTCAACACAACTAGTTAGTATTTAGATATTTTCCTAAATTTTCGTCAAGCATTTATCCGGAAAAATCGCTGTATTATAATTTTTTTGCATATATACATCCGATATGTCGTCAAATTCCTAAGCAAACAAATAATAGAAGCAAACTTTTCTCAGAGTTTAGATTTTAGAACAAGGGTACGATCCCTAACACTTTATCGGATTCATTTCGGCAAATTCTCCATGTAACTTTTTCATAGTAAAAACTCAGAAGGAATTGATCTTGAATAGTGGGATATGTAGGAACTGAAAGGGATAGTGGCGAAATACAAGTTGGTTCAGTAAATGTAGAAGAGTAAAGTTGAGGAAGATAAAGCTTCTACTGTTAAATTTAAACAGGAGAAAGATAAGAATGGGGGTATATCGATGGGTGGTCTTGGGATGGTTGTCGACGAAAAACATATCGAGAAGATAAAGGAAAAGAAAAATAAAATTTAGTATGTACACTGTTAGAATGAAGTAGGATCATTATCGACCTTTGTTTGACTATGAGTTTCAAGGGAATTGCAAGTGCATTCAGAATTAGGAGATTGTCCAAATTAAGAGCATGAAAATATAAATTCCAGAATTTGAGACCAGGGAAACAGAGGGATTCTTTCTGGGAATAGGATCCCGGACTGAAGTATGGTTTCATATAAAGTCCAATCTGATTCCGGGGAGGGTAAAAAGAATAGCCTAAGATTTCTAATGGCTATCGGTCACACTTTCCAGACTGTACCCGATAATGGTCGTAATTCATAGGATTAACATTAGCTTCCAGAGCTTTAGACTTTCAAACAGGATGGAAAGTAGGCAAATCAATTGAGAAGAGTATAGATCGAGGAGTATATGCAGCAGATAAGTTCTAGAGGGTAGTTACTGAGATCGCAGTTATTGATAGATTTTTTGACTCTGAGTAATGAAAAGATGGTTAAATACAAGAAGACTTACGATTCGATGGGATTTGCAAAGGGGGTATCCTTGATAAAGAATTAGAAAGGGTAGGTATAGTTGGAGTTGTCAAACAATATAAGGTAGTTTGTCAAAAGCGCGTATATCCATAATCGAAAAGCAGCGAGTATTCATGAGACAATCCACCAAAACATAGCGAAGCTAATGAGGGACTATGATACTGTGAAGGAGGATTTGTATACTATTGTTGACAACTATGCGGAACTGCATGATTGCTATGTTTAGCATACAAATCGTTTTCCGAATTCTAAGGTACAGATTTTTAGAGCATATTTTTAGAGTTAAGCGTATAACTAAATGCTGGTGAATTTGAATAATTTGTTTTTGGGGATGGGAGACAATGTGAAGGATAACATGAAAACACTGGAGTAGTACCTGAAAAACTACTACTGTATGAATTGGACGGAGGATAGAAGTATAGGAAAGCTCTCAAAAATGGTGAAGGAGGCGTAGAAATAGTATTTGGAGTATAAATATCAGCTTTATAAGAAGAAAGAACGTCTTTATAACTAGCCTGATAAGTGGTAGATCAATGAGAAGCACAGTCAGCACGTCCGAACACTGTTAAAGCAGTTGGGACAGGTGCAGCATACAAATTTGAAGCAGGCCAATTTTTTAAAGAACGAAATCAATGAGCATATCCTTCCCAAGGAAAGTTTGGTGGAGAAGGAGATGAAGATGTGGTACGCTTATGTTTTAAAGAATTACGAAAAGTAGTTTGGGATTTGGGCGCAGAGGATGACTGATAGATATGCTAAGAAATACAAACGTTTTGCGGCTTCGATGTTGAACAATGATAAGATGTACTTGGAAACTTTGAGCAAGTTTATATCTGAGACTTTGAAGTATGGAAACTGAGAAATGGGGGATGTTTGTCTATAGTTTTTACGTGGGTGAATTTGAAAAGATTGTCGGATTGGGCTTAGTTTGTATTTGATTTTTTTTAGTGATATGAGTACTAAAATATCGTGATTAAAGCGATTGCGAACTGAATCCATAATTTACACGCCAAGGGTAAATGAAATGGGTGAAGTCAGAAGTTTTTAAACAAAACTTTTAGAAGTTTTTTTTTGGGTTAGTATTTATTAGGCATATGTTTTTTTAATTAGAACATCCGTGGTTATATAATTGATTTATGTTCTTTTTGGTAGATGCGTGATCAAGTTTTGTGTAAAATTATATCCCCTTTGAATATACGTGCTTTATTTGAATAAAACTTTGATTGTTGATATGAATAAGAATTTAACAGTCAGTTATATTAATTTAGACAATATTTGTGCACAGTACTCTCTCTCCTTCTTTCATTACATATTTCAAAAAAAATGGAACCTTTGCAGAGTCAAGCCTAAGAATATGAAAGAAAAAACGAGGAACAATATTGTGAGCATTTAAACCCGTCTTTTAGGAAATTCGCAAAAAGTACCTCTGAAAGGAGAGGACATAATAATATTTTATTAATTATTCATGAATAAATAAATATTTGGGTGGAAGAAATTCATCTACTCCGGCAGTTTTTTGAATGGAGCCTTGTGAATTTCTGTTACTTTTATTGATGGGCGCGATAAATCGAGTGCATGACCCTTATAAATTGGAGAAGTAGAAAACCGTGTTGCATTTTTTCACAGTCTGGACCTCATTTTCCTTCTGCAGGTTATTGTCGGTCCGAAAGTCTGTTGACTTGAAAGCCAGCCTCAAATTCCGAAAAATAAGGAAATGAGAATGTGTTGTTTAAAATTTCGATCGGTTGGATCGAAGAACGATAGACTGAGAAGCCAAAAAACACGTAATCGGAACGGGAGGGAGTTTTTTTGAGAAAGAGGAGACTTGCATTTGGAATTTAAGAATATGCATTAAATAGAAGTTGATAATCTGTTTCTTACTTATTACATTCTTAACATTTAATATAAAAAGGTAAACAAACTTCTGGTAAACAGTAATGAAACTGAGACACAAGAAGCCTCTAAACTCTTATAAAACTGATCTAGAAGAGTTTAATAGCGTACTGGTGGATTTATTTAGGAATTGATTGAAGATGACTTTCAGCATCAAAATCCCCCAATTAAAAAGGTATTGGATTTTTAATGTAGTATTTGGATCCAAACAGTCTGCAGGTCACGAAAATGGCACATACGCTGGTAAATTTTGTCAAAAACATAAATGATGGTATTTTTCAGGAATAATTTTTAGATTATCGAAGTCAAAAGAAGCTTCTTGGAATTCAAAATCCGACTGAAAGCGATCCATTGAAGGCATACACGCATGGGCGTAGAATCTCACTGCATGACCAATTGCAACTGGACTTAAAATAATATTAAAATAGTTAAAGGCAGAATAAATAAAAGTAGCCAGAAAAGCCCGCTATACAGAATCCAAAGGTAGAGAAAAATATAAAGGCAGAGAAAATCAAGTAGGTTCGGAACGTTTAATAGCCCCGGACACCTCCTTCCACCAATGCTATGTCACAGTTGGAGATGATGAATAAACTGATGATGATGAATCCGATGATGTCGCAGTTGATGGGTCAGGCTGCAATGGGAATGAACATGAACGGTTTGTCGAATAATATGAGGTTCATGCAGAATTTGGGTTTGGGTAGTATGATGGGAATGATGAATAATTCTGGTAATTCTAACTCGAAAAGCAATGGTGGTCCTAATGGCAATGGGGGAATGGGAGGCAATATGCCGAATATCAATAATTGGTATCAGATGATGTTGTCGAATTTGAATTCTCAGAATTTGAGTCAGAATCTCCAGAATTATCAGACTTTTCTAAATCTCCAGAAAATGAATCCCAATATGTTTCAGATTAGCAACTTCCAGAATTCAGTTATGCATGACTTTATGTTAAAGGCAGCTCAGAATAATCCCACCCTGCAGAATAGTCTCAAGCAAGCGATGCTTTAGAGACAAAATATTATGCAGAATCAGAATAGAACCGGTCAGGGACACGTCCAAGAATAGGGGAATCAGAATCAGGGAAATCAAAGAAGTTAGATTAACCAAGGAATTCAGAGAAGTCCAGGAAGTCAGGGTCAAGTCCAGAATAAAAATCACCAGTTTACGTTTCAGAGCTAGGGTGCGGAAAACAAGACAAGCTAACAAAAAAACATATTTAGGCAATCTCAAGACCAAAGAATACCTCATACAACGCAGTTTTCTCCAAATATGATGAATTTTCCCCAAACAGGTTTGCAAATCCCTCAGAATAATCCTAGTTCCCGGTAAAACGATCTAAGAAGACTATATTGCAGACTATCCTGCAGACATGCTCTCATTGCGTATTCGATTTATCTGTCAAAGCGTAAAGAGGAAGGAAAGGACAAAAAGATAGAGGACATTGATCCGACGATAATAGCCAGGAATATTAGAGATCGGAGCAAGCAGAATTACAATCCAACTATTATCAATGAAAAAAGTTCAGAAATTAATAAAGTTCGAGAGGAGTAGGAGATGAAATGAAGTAGGGTGAAAGGTTTAGAAAAAAATATAAAACTGTATATGATTTCTGTTTTTTTTATCGTAAGTCATTTAATATTCTATGGAAAAACAACAGTTTAGGGAATAGCTTGACACGGAAAGAAATCTTAATTTGAAATGGGTAGCATTACGCAAAAAAAATGATTGCGAAAAGAGGTAAACGAGTTTGAGAAGTACTCGCAGTAAATATTCACCTCGAATGAGATAAGCAGAAGGACCCAGCAAATTGTCCGACTTTTTCGTCCGACATGAAACAAAGATAAAACACAATCTGTCTCCCAAGCATAAACCTAATACGAAGGAAAAGGCGTTGAACAGAATTAGCAGTTTTGCACCGAAAAATTCTGCGAGATTCATGCTTAAGACTGATCGGATACAGACAAAGGGATCGAATTAATTCAGTTTTCACTCCATAAAAAATGATATTTCTAAGATATTTCTGGCTAGTGAAAAGAATTTGAAAGATTCTAATTCGAGGAGGGACATATTGGCAGCCTTGGATTCCTGCCAGAATAAGTGCTTGAGATATGATATTCCAAAAGAGAGCATACAGTCTTGTAGATAAGAGCTGAAGAAGTTTAAGGAAGATATCTTGAGTCAGATAGGATCAATTAGAATTTATGTCAAGCAGGCGATTCTACTGATTCAAAGGAGCTATGAAGAGGAGATACAACGGTTGAAAATGCAGGATTATACTTAGATTGAGCCTTTCTAGGCTAAGAACAGCTAATTCCTGGTGGATAGACTGGCATAAATGTGTCGGAAGGAGAAAATGAAGGAAAATATGGGAGAAGCTGCTCAGAAAGATAGTATTTTGCAGATTGACCAGGAAAATATGATCCAAAACATCAAATAAAGCCCCGTATCAGCAGTGTTAAACACTCCTGTGGTCAGTACTCCGATTCAGAACCAGCATCCGAGCAAGATATCGCAAAATTTGAATAACGACATTATGATGTTTACGTTTCAGAAAGCTTTGAAGAGAAGCTAAAATTAAAGCCAATCGCCCTAGTTGAGGAGATCTATTGGATCCCATGGTGAGGCAAAGTAATCTGGACGTTTATAAAGATCTAGAAGTTTCGAAAAGTTGTTTTCCTTATTGAAGGAAATGAAACAGAGCATGGGTCTACCTGAGGGTGAATAAACCATGTGCTTAAGAAATAAGTAGGGCAATGCTGGGGAATATGAATGCGGTGTTGAAAGTGTCTGCAGACCGGTATCGAAAAATTCGAGGAAAGTTGGGAATCGGGGGATTGATAAGTAGAATTTCGAAGAAATACTCGGCTGATCTGAGAATATTTAATATAATATTGAATATTTGTCATTAATTTTCATCCAGAATATAAATATTTGATTAAAATATTATTTGTATGGTTCAGATTCAGAAAGCCGATCGCAAAACTGTTTACCGATACTTGCTCAACGAGGGCGTTGTCGTGATCCAGAAAGACCACTCTGATATACCACACAAGGGCACCGAAGTTCCCAACATTCAAGTATGGATGCTCCTCCGATCTCTGAAGGACCGAGGATATGTTGATCTTGTCTTTAACTGGCAATGGTTCTACTACTTCCTCAATCAGGAAGGCAAAAAGTACCTTTCGGAGTACTTGGGATTCACTGAGGAGGTTGTTCCTCTCACCTGGAAGTATGTGCTTGTCATATTGGTTTAGGAAAGACTAGAAAAGACAGTATGAACATTTCGACGATGCTGGAAGAGGTAAGAGAGTCAGGAGAGAGAGACCCGATGGTCCTCCCAAGGGAGGCAGAGGAGGAAGAGGTGGACGTGACAGACCACCCAGAGGAGATCAAAAACCAGCTTAAAATACAGAAAAACCACCAGAGACCAAGGCGGAATGAACGCATGTTAGTATTTCCGACTAATTATTCCAAATCAGTCTACTTTCTCAAAAGATTTTTATTAATCAATATACTATCTTCCAAAATTATGATGAAACAATCGATATAAGGTTGTTGTTTACTAGTAATCAAAGTTTTTAGTAGCTTGTTTTCAAAAGTTTCAACTTAATTAAAATTACTGAGTCAAATTATTTTTATTTTTCAATCAGTCAATGTTTTCCATTGAAACAAATACTGGGATGGATTTCGCATAGACCAACTGTGATAGGAGCCACTTTGAATCCTCTTTTTCTCATTCTTACTTCTTGAGCTCTCAATCTCGTGACTAGCAAAGCTTGGTCTTTCGAAAAACTGACCGCATCATTCCATAGTCTTTCAGCAATTGCAGAGGCTCTGGGCCAGAGTTTCAGATCTTGAGTATATTAGTTGTTTAATTAGCTCCACATAGCAGCTTATCCCCCGATTACGTTGACATTCTTCACTCGAGGCTGGAATTAGTACGCATGTCGCCAGGTGAGGTACTATCCGCTCGCGGTGCCAGAGGCACTACCGAACCCGACATCCAAGTATGTGAGATCGCAGTAGGACAGGATGACTTTGTTTTTGATGTTGGCTAGTTTATCGATATTTTTGGATTGTCCCCACCAGTGGATGATATCATCATCTTGAACTGGCAGATTGAGTTATTAGTTTGTCCAGTATATGGCTTTTTTTGTGGAAAACTGTCTCCATATGGTTTTCTGTTTTTGTCTGTAGTATATTTCGAGATCTTTGTATGTGCTGATATTGTGAGTGTTCATCCATTCTTTGATTGAGGGTCTTGAATCCCAGCAACTGGTTGATATCTAGTCCCCTCCAAAATGTACGTTGTCATCGATGAACTGTTGATCAACCTGTTTCATTACCTTTTATAGAACTTAGTAAAGTTTATCAACGGTTGGGTCAAACTGACCTGAATACTTTCCATTGCACTGGACAGTGATGTTCTCCAGGTCATCGGATAATCCCCAGGATCTTGTATGGGCGGGAGTGTCGATTTCGATTACTACTCTCACTGCCCTTTTTCTTGCGTATTCTATTATGTCGGTGATGTCTTTTGAGGAGTATGTTCCAGATAGTGCTCCTGACTTTGACAGTTCGGGAATTTGTTAAATTTAGAGGGGGAAACTGTCTTCATCGATGATATGCCAGTGTAGAACATTCATTTTATTGTACATTAAGCCGTCAATGGTATGTTTGATGGAAGCAACTGAGAAGAAGTGCCTTGCTGTATCGATCATTACTCCTCTCCATTCAAACTGAGGATTGTCTTATATGTAGAGATTAATTCCGTTGACTGTGTATTTTTTATCGATGTCTTTTTGGGTGTTCTCTACAAATAGTTGAGAAAACGTTTAAAGTGCTCTGATGTAACCAGCATAGTAGCGAGCAGTAATTGACCATTTTAAATTGTCCGTTAAGGCTATTTAATAAGATTCATGAATTTTTTATGTTGGAGTCATTACTGAACTGTTTTGAACAGTAATTACAACATAAACGTTGTTAGATTTAGGTTTTGTTGGGCAGTTGAATGTATTTTTCAGATATAAATCAAGCATTTCTCTCACAGAAGTTGAGGGGGGCGATGATTGGATTGTATAGTGCATTCCGCAAGGAGAAGTCATTAAAGGTTTAGCGTCAGGGTTAGCGATGTATATTGAAGGTTATGGCCAAATTACGGTGTTTATGGGCTAATTGTTGAGTTATTTCAGTCCATTGATCACAAAAAGTAGGCCTAGGAGCACAAGGAATTTTTTCATGGATATTTGTTCGTATAAAAAAATAGTCAAGAAGTTATATATTGAACCTTTTTTTAATCGAGGCAAACAAAGATAGACAATAGAGACTAAAGAAAAAATAAATAAATTCCCTGCAAAAATCGGTATTTAATAAGTGATCATACATCCTGGTTATAACTGTTATTTTGATTTTGAGGTTAATTTTAGGAAATTTGTGCTGGATCTTTTTTCTTTAGGATGCTTTTAACTGTGTTCATTTAGTTACTCATATTTCTGATTGCTGCTAGTTCTGCCTATATTTTATGGTTGAAACCGGGCGGGACGGATGCTGATTCGTTTCCATCCAGTCTACTGAGTAGATCAATGAAGTTTTGATGACAATCCCCGTAGGTTTTTCTCTTGTAAGCCTGGATCTGGGTTTTGAGAGCCATGGGGTGTTTCAGGGAAAGTTATTTGAGAATCCCGGTGAATGAGATCATAAGACTGGAGTCGGCTTCCAAAGCTTTCAAAGTAACAAGTTTATTGATTTCAGCTAACAGTTTAAAGGTATTTCCTAGAGGATCTTCTTTGAATTTTTACCCTTTGAAGACCCTAATGACACATTTCGGTAAAATCACCAATATTTTAGAGGAATCTTTCTATTTGAGCTGATCGAACATCATGATAAACAGTACTTGGAATATGTGTTGGACATCAGCTTTCTCCATAATCAGTAAGAGTAGCTTATTGATGGTGGTCATGAGTTGTTTATGGTCTCCTTCGTTTTTATGGTCATCAAGATCGACCAGGAAAAATGCTAGGATTCTTGTAAGGGTTAGGAGGTATTCGTTGAAGTTGAGGTTGGATATTTCTTTTACGAGATTTTGGTAGTAGGTGTATAGGTTTAGGAAAGAGAGTTATTTGCGTAGGTACGGGAGATTGATGGTGCACATAATGCGCATATGGGCTTCGACCAAATTTTCGGGGGTTATTGACGATGTATAGTCGATAAGTCCGCGGAGAACATCATAGGATGAGGTTCTTTGGAAAAGTTATAGGTAGAAGGAGGTTTCCTTGGGATCGAGAGATTACTGGATAAGGGAGCTGGAGCTGCGGTATATTGATTGTTTGTCAGTGGAGGAGGGGAATCCGTAGACTTAGAGGAGTTTTTTATCATATTTGGTGCGGAGATAGTTCATGAATTATTCGGATTTGACAACGGAAGGGATGCGGGCTAGGGTGACTAGTTCTTGATGGATTTTATCTGGGAAACATTTGACCATGAGGTATAGGATTTATTGAACTGGGACACTCGGATCTGAGAAGGAGTTTATCCAGAATCTGAAGGTTTATTATTTCCATTTGATGTTGAGGACGTTGCAGAAGTTGCAGATGCTGTCTAGACATTCTTTCCCGTACAGTTGGATGCAGTTCATCATGGCTCCGTGGAGAATCACGGCCTAGCATTCCTAGAGCTACACCTTTTCGACTATGTTCCTTCCGAATAGGAGGATTTTCGATATTGAGTGCGGTCTTTCGAATTGTACTCTCCAGAAAATCCATTTTACCAGGATGTCTGACCACTCGGTTAGAGTTTAAGGTGTAAGCTCATTGAGGACTCTGAATTTTTAGGAATCTAGAGTTAGGGGAGTAGCTAGGATGCTTATTTAGTTGTTGAGATCCTTCATATAGCTGAGAAGTTCAAGAATGTGAGAGGAGGAAGTCAGGATAGGCCAGGGTTCGTTGTTTTACTATCTGATTCTTTCAGCTTTTGATAGTTGACGTTTTTGAGGTTGGTATTTTGGTTGATAGTACTAATTTACGTTGTAGGATGGAGCATTGGTGTTCATTTGGTTCATTTGAAGAGATTGTTGACTATGAGGTTGGCAATTAGAGTTGAAGTTTTGATGATCGTTGGGGAGAGATTGATGGTTGCTGGCTTGGGGTCTGAGGATGGGTTATTCTTTTTAGATAGACTGAATTTATTTGTGATATTTTTCAGGATGTCTATTGTTTTATTGATATCGGTTGTCAACTGATCTCTGTTAGAAAGAGTATCGATTGTCAAGGGAGCGGTGTTACTGGGTTTTATTTTTAGGGGGTTGTTTTGCTTGTCTCACTCCCAGCACAATTGTTTAGCATTAGGCTTAAGGTTCGGAATTTTACTTGGTTTCAACAGGTTTGGAGTACTTCCCTGATGCATAATTTTGAATGGTTTGAAGTTTGTTGGAAGGAAGGCTTTTAATTTTATCGTTCATGATTTTAATTCCGTATCGATCTTTGATTTTGCATAGCAAGTCTAAGACTTCCTTTCTTACGGATTAGTTTCCATCCTCGTTAAGTTTGACGAGTTTTGCGATTACAGATTTGACGTGATTTTAGATTCGAGTTTATTTTCTGGAAAGGAAGAGCTCAATGATTTTTAATGCTCGAACTCGCATGTTTGGAGCTTTATCGTCGAGTCCTTATCTGATGTGTTAGATGAAGTCATCGATGCTGAGACAGTTTTGGATCATGTTTTTTATTGATTCGTAGGCAGCATCTGAAATCATTGCTTTTTTGTCCCTGAGTTTCTGGAAGATCAGCTCCAGTAATGTTTTTGAGGGATGGGTGAAGTTTTTACGGAGACCGACGCATAAGTTGTCAAAGACTTTGAAACCTGCTGTTAAGAGATTGATATTGTTATCATTGAGGAGTCTTTTGATGAGTTTAGTGTAATGGTAAGTATCAGAGGGGGGAACAAGCTGTACTCTTCTGGTTTTTTTAACGAATTAATCTAAGAGTTCCTTCTTTTCTTTCCATTTTTATAGTTAGAGAAGTTTGTCAACCCATCTTGGGTCGTAATTTGCTAAAGCGTCAACTGGTCCTGTGTTTTATTAATTTTCCTCGAATACTTCTTCGACTTCGCTCCCGATAACTTTTTTTACTTTTTTCCCTCTTTTTGGAACCATTGCTTATTTTTAGTAGGTTTTTGCGAATTTTCTGACTTCTTATTTGACGTCAGAGTTCATATTATTGAACAGTTCGAAGGTGAGATCACCGATCCACTTGTAAAGTTCTTTGAACAAATTGCCGCAGGTTTTTTTAGATTGTCCTCTGCCCTCCATTCCATAAGCATCAAGGCATTTGGAAAATTATTAAATGTTTTTGAGTCTTTTGGATCCATAATTGTTGAGTAAGACAGTTAAAAAATTGACTGTCGTAGCACAAATCTTAGTCTTAAGAGAGAATTTACTTTGGGATTCTTATTGAGCATCTCTTATTTGATGGTAGCAAAGAGGGTTTCCTAATGATCGTAATCCATTGCCCAGAATATGATTTAATGGGTGGGTGCATTGATGTCATCTTTTTAATGAACTAAGCATTTTTCGAAAAGAGTTTTTAGAAGATCTTTGACCTAAATGGGCGATTTTCCTTTATTGGTCATATATTCTTGAAGTATTTTGAGTGATCTTTATTGACACTGGAGATTAGCATCGGTCAGGAATGTGATGGTACTGGATGCAAAGTTGTCAAAGACGGAGACATCTTCCTTGACAGACTTGAGAAGTTAGTCGAAGGCTTATTTACGGATTTTAAGGACTTTGGATTTGATTCTTTTTTAGATTGGTTCGGGTTTTCTCTATGCTTGGATTATTTCGTTGGGGTTGAAATCTGACAGTTATAGGAGAACAGCATACCTGGAGGGTATTAATCCATGAATTGATTGGCGGTAGATTTTCCGATGGGTTTTTCGTCGAAGTTTGTTTTTGTGGGTGAGTGTTCCATGGAGGAAAGGAGTGTGTTAATAATGGCAATTCAAATTTGATTATTGTGAACTGACTAGTTCAATAATACTGATATAAACGATTGATCAATTTTTTATCTCAGAAATTTGTAAAATTATCAAGCGTTGATTTTGTATTCGAAGAACTGCGAGTTTTAGAGATTTACTTTCATTTAAAGTCGATATTTTTGATAGAAAAACAGATGCAGAAGCATTTTGTGCGATATTATGAAAACAGAAACGAGGAATTAATAATAAAAATATATAGTTTCAAATTCAAACATTCATGGGTCTATAACAATCCAATCTCTAATTCTAGTCTCTTGAGCAGTTCAAGCGTAGATTTGCTATAAGCAGTCACCCAATTCATCCCTAGAACGAGTCTTTAATGCTTCTCCATGAAAAACTGACTGGAAAACACTATATTCTGAGTATACTGAGCACGAACGACGATATAGAGAAAATAAAGCTATAGGATCTGATTTGTAAGAAATTAGCAGGTCCGTCTGGCAACGTGATTCCTATCTAGCAATATCTTTTCTAGGAAAAAAACGGGTATTGTGGCAAGATGAGCAAGTGTTTTTTGACTTTTCGAATGGAGGATAGTCAGGCGGTAAGACATTGTTTGTTGGCGAGATAGTGTCAGGGGAAGCAAAGTTTTAACGAGAAGGAGCTGATACAGATGATTGAGGATGTAAGTGTTGGGTTATTGTGGTTAAAGTATGTCAATCATCCGCATGGGAATTTATCAACATAGACTATTTACTACTCTGACGGGGATGGAAAGTAGGGTGGAGTGTTTCTATTGAGTGATCCGTGGATTGCACCGACTAGAGAGTCTGCAGGTCAGTACCCATCACCGTAGAAGTTATTGAAGATATCGAATGAAATTGATGGGTAGGATCCATTTCTGTCGGATTTTTTCTCCTTGGGAATGGTTGTTTTGGAGTGCATGTTTGGAGTTCCTACGGGTGTGTACAAACCAAATTACAAGATGGATAGGAAAAGGTTGGTGGATTATATAACAATGGTTGAACATTAGTAGTTGAAATAGTTGTTGAGAGTTATCTTAGTGGGAGGTCAGTAGGAGAGGAGGAGTTTGATGCAGTCTTATTCTGCAAGGAATAATAGAAAACAAGGTAAGATGATCAGTCCTGTTACTAAGATCAAAAGGACTGGTGAGAAAGGTGATTTTGGTGGGTTTGGACCGAAAGTTCATTATCAGAATCCGATGTTAGCTGACCATATTTCTGAAACTAGAAAATCTTAGGTGGTACCTTTGCAAGGATTTGATCCTTCTTAGAAAGGATCCCCAAATGTTCCTCCGAATATCACTTTTGGAGGTGGTGATGTGAGAAATAGTCGAAACTTCCAAAAGAAAAATGTCAACTCAAAGCCTTACGTATAAATGGTGACAAATTCCAATACAAACGGACTGCAGAAACTATCACGAGTGAATTCTCAGCATTTATTACCATTGAGATCTAAAATAAATAGCAGCTATGAAAATGGTCCAAAACCAATAATATAGCTCGGAGGGCAGAATTAGTATGAAAGAAGGAGGGCAAATAGTCGGACTGGCAAATAATATGGATTTGCTCCCTCTCAGAGACCAATTATGGATGGCCATAAACCCTTTGATCTCTATCAGAAAGGGCAGGGACCAAAGACAGATGTTGGAAGAGATGCTCCCGACAGCAATGGATTAGGTATTTTCGCTAGGAATTAAGTTCCGTTGCGAACTGCAAATGAGGTGGGTGTTGGCTATCTAGGAAGACAAACGGATTATATGCATAGAAATACTAACCCACCTCCTTTGAATTATAACACGCACAGAAATACCAGTCCACTTCCTTTTAATCATAATATACGTAGAGATATCAGCCCGCCTCCTTTCAATTAACACGCAAAAGATACTTTTGCGATAAATGTAAATAAAAAATTCTCGTCTAAAAATCTGCTATATGATGGTGGCAATTCTGGTGGCAGACTTTCTTCTTATGTGAGCAAATAGTATATCCCAGGTTCAAATAGCAACTGTAATTTCGCAAAAGAAAGAGGAAATAGACTATGCCCGCCGTCACATTAGAGAAAACTGAGTCCGAACATCTTGAAAACGGAGAATATGCCTACACAATACACCCCGAACGAGACACCATCCACTTCCAAGGTAAATCTCAACAACCCGATGTTGAATAGTTTGGGATCAGATGACGGTCAGAGTTTCGGAAATGCGCTTAATAGTGGTACTCACAAAATAGAGGAGGGGATGAAAAAGTTTGAGCAGGATGTCGATAAGGCCTTTACGAGCGGAAACAATAAATTGTACAGTTACCAGCAGAATTTTAGTGCATACTCTGTGGGAAATTACAAATTTAATAGTAATTACGGAAACTAAAGCGTGAAATAAATATTGAAGGAGGATAAAGTAAAGGAGACAGGGGAAAGTGAGTAAGAACATGAACATAAGTATATTCCAATGCTTGGAGAAGACACTAAAAAGAGCTAAATTTACGAATTGAATCTAGACATGCAGAAAAATCAAATTTAACCCTTTAGGAACATATTTGAGTCTAAATATGTGTAGAGTAGGAATTAGAAAGGAGGGTCCTCTTCACATTCTCCACAGTAGGAAAGTTCGGAAATGGGGATGACAAAGTTTTCGATTAAGAATTAGGATAAATAAGTTGGACTTCCATTCTATACAACTCCTTAAAATTAGACCAAGGTTCAGCAAAGTTACAAGAATTAGGAGGACTGTAAGTAATCTAAAAATAACTTTTTCGGGATTAAGTTGTCACCTGACCCTAGTTAATAGCCAATTTCGCATTCTCCTCCGACAAAACCTCCGAAATAAGACTCTTCTTCCTTATCAATTTCTGCTAGTAGTTCTCTTCCCAGTTCTCTTCCTCTTAGTGTAAGATAGTCGAGAGAGGAGCAGACAGAAGTGGAAAGTCAGGAGTAAAACGGAGGCCTTGCACGTCAGGGCACCCAGCTGGG
>JAOWAT010281955.1:0-18126 GCA_028571025.1 Longipedia americana
ACAATTGTATTGTGATTTTACAGTCCTGAAAAAATTGCAAAAATCATTGAAAATAGAAAGTGAATTTGTCAACTTTAACAGATCATAAATCTTATCTCAGTTATGAAAAATTACAAATGTGATTTTTAACACGTTTTATTTTACACTGTTAAAAATTAAGTCTGCTTTCATCGTTAAGCTTAGGCTGGAAGAAAATAAAGCAGTGAAGAAGCTCTTCTAACTTAACCCTACATGCCCTGAGGATTGTCATAAACTTTCAAGATTTTCATCATGTGACTCAAGGTGTGTCTCAAATATGGAAATTTCCAGAACAGAAGTATCATTCTAATTTTGCATACTCAGCAATTTGCAAAAACTCCTACTTTTAGGCCTCCAGGATGTTTATTCATGCCATAAGGATGTCTCAAATTACAACAAAAATCCTTCGATTATATCATTAGCCTTGTAAATAAATAGGGCTGCTCTCATAGTAACAATATCTACAATTCAAATCGCAAAATTTTTAACTACTGGACAGTACACAGTGAAAGTAAAGTTTTGCACCCTTCCTCTCTGAAGTCAAGTATGTTTAGTGTTCTCTGATATGAGTGACTCTGACAGACATTATACTTTTCTTCCACCTATGCAGTGTTGTGAATGACCAAAAGAATTGCTCAGATTTAATGCTCTTAACTTATGTTGTTCTACTGTACTGACTCCCAATGGCATTGGAAGCAATACGAAACAGACTTTGAATACTAGCAGAGTGACCAAGTGAACTTTGAAGTCATCTGCCATACCATGCTCGAAAACCTGAACTGAGAAGTAGACCTCTACTGTCAAATGAGGCAAATTCGTCAAATTAAATAATTACTTAGTGGAAAAAACCAGAATAGTTTTTTATTCTTTAGCAAGATTTCAGGTGTGTTGTGTCTGTTTTACCTCTACCTATGATACATAGACTTCAGATCACCATAAAAATATTTCCTTCTCTCCGTCCAACAATCAAGTTAAGGAATGGAAAATTTCAGAAACTGTGTTCCGGATTACCACAAATTAGGGTATACGATTTGTACCTTTCAATCCTCTCGAGCTCTCTTCGTCTTGAAGAAAAGACTTTAATCTGCTGCATAAATTGCTCTAAAGAGTGCAGCACCTACCAATCAAGTCAAAATTGATATTATTACATAACATGTGTTGTTTGCAAACAAATTTTGCAGCTCATGAAAATATTTGATTGAAAATTGATGATTAATATAATAAAATAAGTATCATGAAAAACAAATTGTTGACGGGCATTGGGACACTTTGGTGATAAGCTCTGTCAATATCAATGTAATAAAACTTTTATCAGACAGATTGAAAAATTTTCAAGAAATTTTTCAATTGAACTTTGCTTAGCTTTTGTGATAACAATATTTTCGATAAACTTTGATACGTACAAATGTACATGAACATTTGTTCAAAGAACTTTATAGACAATGAGGTCAAATACCTCATCATTGATTCATATTCACGGTGATTGCAATCCTCGTTACTGACAACCAATACACTGTTGAAAAAAGGTAAATGAAAAATGGACCGGAAGATTTATGAAAAAAATTGTGGTTTATCACTCGAGAGAAATGTTTCATAGACTTTTTGAAGGAAGATGGTCAGAAAAATGTTATTGAACAATAATTTTGTTACCTAAATGAAACATGCATTTGTGTTGAACATTGTTGGAAAAATGTTCGAAAAAATGTCAAAGACAAAGATTCTTCCTCAATGAACATTAACTTCAAGAATGTTCTACTTTTCATTACTGACGCCGTTCCACAAAAAACAGTTTGAAGAATTTGTGAATGAAATTTTCATTTTCTGATATGAACATCTAATTTATATTTGTGGTGATTACTGCCGTCATTATGGACAATTTCTCAAGAGAACTTTGCTTTTTTATATCAAAAAAGTACAAGGAAAAAACTTTTTCGTTTATCTACAGTCAAACTATATGTCCATTATCTGGAAACAAAATGGATATTCGAATGAAAAGAAGGATCCATTTCGACTTGTTGCTCGGACGTCTCAGTGACCAAAAAATGGGTTGAAAATTAAAGAACTTGTAAAGTGCTTTATTTCATTACTGCTGTATTTTATCAGCGAAGCTTGGACTTAGCTGTTATGCTAAATATTCCTCTCTTCTAACAAGCATGGAATCTGTGTTTAATCAGCTCTCAGGTTACAAATGGACACTATAAATAGTGAAACTTCATCACCAATTTGAAATTGGTTCCTTTATTGAACACTTTGATGAGATGTTTCTTGCAGTGAAACATTTTTAGTGCTTGTGTGATGCCTCAGATAATTTGGGCATCTTTGTCTTAATTTTAACCGTTTTAGACACTTGGAAACAGTGAAACTATTCATCTTTTAACAAAGAAACTTTTCTTGAATATTTGATGTTCCAACATGCAATTCTGATCATCTGTAGTTCATCAAACTTAGTTCTCACCCTAATTTTGACTTTTGGCCTAATTTTGATCCATAAAAAAAGTCAAGATTTCAGGTGTTAATTTTCTTGAACATGTGATGCTGAGGTCTTGTGAGAATTATGGATAAGTTTGATTTCCCATTCTAATGAAAATCATGTGAATTTCCAATGGACATTTAGCAGCAGGAGAAATGTTCAAAGAAAATGAGGAAAATTTACAGTTGCAGTAGCAACAAGAACATCAAGAGAATGAACTACTTTTTAATTCAACATGAATGTTTGTTTTATGAGAGTTTACAGACTTGGACACTTCTGTGATAACAGTGAAAAATTCTCAAAAATAAAGTCACTCAGACACTGCTAGAATGATGTTGTTATGAACCATTTTTTGATTTTTTATACAAAGATGTCTTCTCGTATTTGGACATCATCCTTATAATTTATTCAATTATTTCTACAACATACATTTTTCATCATCGTCAAGAAAGAAGACTCACTCCAGCTTCGAATCAATTGACAATTTACGGGCAGGCAAGGTGTCCAAAACGCTCAAAAATAGTTCGCCTACCCATGCACCTGTAATTACTGTTACAATGAACAGATTGATATTCAAAAGGCTGAAACTGACCTTTTTGATTTTTGGAAGTATGGAGAGCCAATACGTTTTTGGTGTTTCTCAAGATGAAGTGAAAATATAGATTTTCATTTAACTTCGGAATTCTGTTGGAAGGAAGAGGAAGTTTTAGAAATTCATCCTGATTTTTTTGTCGTTTAATCAGCAAGCAACTAAGGAAAGACCAACATCAAGAGCTATGCCTTTTATGAGAGTTTTTGACTTGGACACTTGTGTGATAATAGTACAAAACTCTCGGTAATAGTTTCAGTGCTAAAATGGTTTTGGAAAGTACCATTTTTAGTATAAAGATATCTTATACTAATTGGGCATCTCCCTCATTGTTAATTGAACTTATTCCACAACTTTCCTCAAGAAATTTGTGGAACTTTAATTTTCTTCAGTATAATGTTCCAACGAACATTTTTCTTCAACTGTTTTTGATTTATCTCATGAAGAAGGAAGATGGAAATTCAACTCGTTTAACCCTGATGTGGCCAGGGCTCATTTAGACCAGTTAATCTTAACATGACTTGGGTTCATCTATACCATTTACCCTAATGTGGATTGGGTTCATCTGTTTTGTCTAACCCTAACAGGATGAGGGTTTGTCTGAAAATTGTGATTTTGATATGGCTGTTTTCTCAGCCTCTTACGGAACTACATTACTTGTGAAGCATGGAATTTGACGTTTACCAGCTGTCGGGCAGTCAGCAGAAATTTACAAAAGTGGTGCCTTGACAAATCTTTGGTGATAACAAAAAAAATCACCTATTGCTAGTATGTAATTTGGAAGCTTAAGAACACTTTGCATTGTGACTTATAGTGCCTATTTTACAATTGATTTTCAAATTTTTACACTTCAGTGCTGTATTAGATAACTTTAAACTTTTCAAAGTTTTTCTTAGAAAACATAGAATATTTCTAGAACAAATATGGATGTCACTTGTTACAGGGACATCTATGACTCTTCTTTTTTAAAGAAACTTGTTTGAAAATTTCAGTTATTGTAAATTTCAAAAAATGTTCCTCTACAGAAATTGGTATTATCTGTAGACCATTAAAACTTGCTTAGCAACTTCATGTTACTTTTGAAATTCTTCAGAAAAATCAAATTCAATTTTTTCAAGTTGAATTTTTGGTCAATATTTTTCTGGAACATACAATGATCAAGATGATCAACAGTTAACATTCAGTCACTAAACTTATCAAGTTTTATTTCACATTTTACTTAGTTTTTAGTAAGTTCATTCATTCAAGACCATTATATTCAAAGGTAATGGCACATCAAAACCATTTAAAGTGAAGATAATTGTACATTTGAATTTTATCATGATTTTTCTGTGCAGTAGCACATATCAACTAAAACATTCAAAGATGATTTTTGCATTGTTAACTCTAAGAACAAATATTTTAAGACCATTATAATTAAAGGTAGTGGCACATCAAGACCATTATGATCAAAGGTAATGGCAAATTTAAATTTCTAATATACTTTTTATGTGCAGTAGCACAACTGTAGGAATCCTATTGAGTACAGTGAATAGTACTTCAGACATTGTATCAACTTCCAACGCTGATCTATAAGAAGAAACAAGAATAGCGTTGTTTAACCGAATGATCAATTTTCAAAACCTCAAGATGTTTGGCTCAATTTTTATTTAGGTTTTCCAAACATTGAATTTTGATTTCTCATATTTAATGTATTATTAATTTGCTTTTTTATATACATCACATTAGATTTTAGGATAATGATCACCTGATCAGTGGTCTTTTGTATTTTTTTCTGCCTGCTGGGTGGACCTTTAAGGTGAAATTATAACTTAAAAGGGATGACAAACATTTATTCTTAAAAAGAGTTGTAAACTTTGATGCTTTTTTAGTTTACAAGAGTATCTACATGCATTTCCAAGCTGTTGATCAGCAGTAGTATCTGTTAGTTCAATGTTCATTAATACTTTTCATCAACGGTTAACAAAAAGAAACTGTTAGTTCAATGTTTATTGATCAATGTGTATTGAAATATTCCTTTCACAAAAGGTTTTATAAAAAAAATCTTTAAGGTATATACTTTAAAAGAATGATAACATTAATTACATTCAAAAGGTCTTTCTTTGATAAAATAATTCATTGATGACTTAATTTTAGTCTTGATAATAATTTATCCCTTGTATTATTATTCTTATTCATATTGACAATAGTGTTGCAAATACTGACATTATTTTATGTGTAGGGTCAGTACAATCTAGATGTAAATGTTTTGGTTAAGCACAGCTTTACAATTTAGAATTTATCTTTGAAATAAGTTTTTAGTATAGAAAAATGTGCTCCATACAGAGTTCAGAATTATGGTGCAATTGTTTACTTACATATACAAACTCGGTCCAATAATCAAACTTTATGAGAATTGATGAAATTTGACTGCAAGAAAATATGTTATGCTTTGCATGCTCTCACTTACTACTAACCTCTGAGTTTGGGGACTAACTGTGGGACTAATTTGTGAGGCTAGGAACTTGCTACATTTTCTTGCATACAATTTCAATAAAATTCTTGATTGAAAGATTAGTGTGGAACTTTCCAATTCTGGCCGGCGAGTGTCTCTACTCATGGTAGAGAACGGATTTAAATTATATAATATGAAATTTGATCTTAAAAGATGAAGGACTAGGAGTTATAATATTGAGAGAAGTCTGGCAGTTCAATATGAAGACTTAAAAGAGTGACAACACAAAGATACACTCTAGAAGGGTTAATAGTGTTCTCATTGATTATTAGTATTCATTCATTATTATGTGTCTAAGATATTGATAATTATTTGCTATTTCCTATGATCTCAAGAATAAAGTATCATTTTATGGGAAATTTATAGACTCATTACATTCATACCCAAGGTTTGTTCTGACATGGTCCATCTCGTCCATTAACTCTAATTTTTGTTAAGTTAAATAGAGTTCCTAAGAATCAGTAACCTAAAAGACAATTACAGTCCTCAGATTTTGCAAAAAAGTGTTATCATGAAGTTAAAAAACACAAAATTGCATCCATTTAATCGATTATGAATAACAACAACATTGATTCATATAACAGGAACAGTTCCAACAAAAATAACCCTTTTGATAAATAAAGACATTCTAGTTTTATTGAGAATAGACACATCTTGTCTTTTTAGTGTACAATTGAAGTTTACACTGTTAGAAAAACAATGTTAGATAAATTTAACAAAACTAAAAATCTTTTGTAAACATGCTTAAGTCCATTCAACGTCAGCCGTGTAGGGCGGAAGAAAATGGTGAATAAACTTTCTTGACCTTACCCAGAATGATTTTAATCTTGGAAAGAAATATCAAGTGATTCTGAAAACCATTGTTTCATGTGTTTTCGTCAGTTTTGAAGAAGCAAACATTGAAATAAAAAAATTGATATTTTGGAAAAAACTCACAAACTCATCTAGTGTGAAGTTTTCCCAAAAAATTGTGAAAATGGATATTTCATCATTTTACATCTCATCAGGTTCCAAGAAAAACTGTTTCTACAACAAATATAAAGACTCGTCATTTTTTCCAAACAATGTTTATGTGATTGTGAACATTGTTTCCCATATGATTTATCAACCCTGCAAGCATTAGGGTTGAAATATTGAAAAGCTTGCTCATCATGTGATTTCAAAGTACGTTATGTGATTTCAATGTACGTCTCATCTATGGAAAATTCCAGAAGATTCAAATGATCTTGAAATTTTATTTAGCAAATTCATCAGATTTGTAAAACTCGCACCTTTCTTTAGGCCTCCCGAATCTTTGTTCAGGCCTGGAAATATCAAGTTACAACAAAAATTTTGATCATACGATTATATCATTAGCCCTGTAAAAAATGCAGGCTTGCTTCCATACCAACAAAATTCTAACTTCAAATCAAAGTGTGCCTTCCTCTCTTCATCTTGAATGAACTTTTTATTAAGCTATTATTCAAATACTAGCTGGGTCCAATGGAGTGACCAATATAGTTTCAACAAAAGCAGGAAAAAACTCAAGCCATGAGCAATGAATGTGTTGGTGATAGAAAAGTTTTGCACCCTTCTCTCTGAAGTTAAGTATGCTTAGTGTTCTCTTGTGTGACAGACAATATGCTCTTCTTCAACCCATACAGCTCTAAATGACCAAATGAACTCTGAAGTCGATCTGGTCAGAAATCATCCTTAGTTCACCTATAGAAAATTGAACTGTGAAGTAGACCTCTACCGTCAAATGAGGCATATTCGTCAAATTATTATCTATAGTGGAAAAAACCAGAATAGGTTTTTATTCTTTAGCAAAAGTTACAATAATGCGTTGTGTCTACTTTAACTCTACTTACGGTACACACCACCATGCTATATAACAAATTTGTCCTGTGCTTTGGCAGAGAAGTGAGTAAAGCAATGGAAAATTCCATAAACTTTGTGTCCCGTTTTACTACTGTTTACGGTACAGATTCGTACTGTTGATTCCCCGCCTCAACTACAATTTTTGTTAAATCCCAGAAGAGGGCAGCACAAATCAATAAAGACTTTATGTTATGTAATGATTTGTTTACAAACACTTGAATTGAAATCAAATGAGATCATGAAAATTATTCCAAGAAAAATGGTTATTATCAAAATGCTATTAACAATAAAAAGATTTTTAGTGTATTGGTTTTGCATCTGGACACTTTGGTGATAAAAATGCTGTCAATATCAATGTGATAAAACTTGCATTAGAAAGATGGAAAAATCATTCAAGAAAATTTTCAAATGAACAATAGTTACGATAAACTTTGCGAAATACATCTGTATTTGAAAACAGATAGTGATAATTTCTGTCAATTAACGTTACGATAAATTTTGCCAAATATTTGAAAATTTATTCAAGACAATTTTCAGATAACTTATAACAATGAAATCAAACACCTCATCATGGATTCGTATTCCTGGACAACCAATACACTCTTGGAAAAAGTGTAAATGGAAATTTGTTGAAAATCATGATAAAGAAAAATTGTGTTTTGTCACTCAAGAAAAATGTTCAGACAATTGTCATTGGACAAAAGATTTATTACCTTAGTCAAACATGAATTTTGTTGAACATTATTGGATAAATGTTCGAAAATCTGTCAAATGACCAATTAACTACAAGAATGTTCTCTTTTATATTACTGTGGTTGTCACAACCAAAAGGACATGCTTCGAAAAAAGTCTAAATACGCATTGCTTTTTCTTTTGACCTTGTCATAGTTTTGATAATTATTTATGAACAATGTAGTGTAACACTCTGGACAAAAATTGCTTTTTGACTTAGCATCCCTCCCTAATGGTTTCCTTGTGAACAATTATGATTACAATGTTTGAAAAAGTATTCGAACTTTAAGTGATAAATCGTATCAACAATAAGGACAAGTAATAATGTCATCATCATCAAGGTGCATTCATGGTGACAAAAACGTTATTATGGAGAAACTTAACCACTTTAGAAGAAAATATATTTTAAAGAATTTGTTGTGATAACTGTCATCGTTATGAAAAATTTTCAAATGAACTTTGTTTTTATGAAAAAGTACAAGAAAAAAAACTTTTTCATTCATTCATGTCAAACTTTTGTCCATTATCTGGTTTCAAAATGGATATTAATGGATCCTATTCGACTTGGTGCTCGGACCTCTTAGTGATTCAATAAAAATGGGTCAAAAATTAAAGAAAAAAAACTTAACCCTTATCTTACTGGGGTATTCTAATCATAATGTACGTTATTTCATTGCTGCTGAATTGTGTAGTCAAAACTTGGACTTAGCCTTCATGCAAAATATTCATCTCTGCTGACAAGCATGGAATCTGTGTTTTACCAGCTGTCAGACTACCAATGGACACTTTAAATAGTGAAACTTCATCACCAATTTGAAATTGGTTGCTTTATTGAACACTTTGATTAAATGTTTCTTGGAATGAAACATTTTTAGTGCATGTGTGATGCCTCTTATGGTTTGGGCATCTTTATCTTAATTCTAACTGTTTTAGACACTTGGAAAAAGTGAAACTTTTAGTCTTTTAATAAAAAACCTTTGCAGGAACATTTGATGTCTCCATTACAATGTTCCAACAGACAAGTTAGCAACTTGATTGTTGTTTCTTACATTACATAAGACTTGTGAATATTATGTTTTAAACTTTATGCAGAAGTTTGATTTAATAAAGATAATGTGAATTTCCAGTAGACATTTTGCAGCAGAAGAAATGTTCAAAGAAAATGAGGAACATTTACAAT
Source organism: Longipedia americana (assembly GCA_028571025.1). Classification (NCBI taxonomy): domain Eukaryota; kingdom Metazoa; phylum Arthropoda; class Copepoda; order Polyarthra; family Longipediidae; genus Longipedia; species Longipedia americana. The sequence continues at coordinate 9,344 of JAOWAT010281955.1, forward strand.
TGCAACATCAACAAAAACAACAACTATGTACTAACTTTAACGTGAGTGTTTGTTTTATGAGGGTTTACAAACTTGGACACTTCTGTGATAATAGTGTAAAACTCTCTCAAATATACTCAATGCTAAATAAAAGGGGTTTGTAATGATCCAATTTCGGTATCAAGAATCCATCGACATATATCAGCAAACCCCTTGATCCAAGAGGGGGATAATTTTCGTCAATTATAATTTCAGAAAAATTGCAAGAGTGTCTGTTACACCCTTACAAAAGTATCAACAACGAAATACTGTCATATCCCATTATCATGTGGGAAGAAAGAAGAATTGTTCCAGTTTCAAATAACTTTGTCATTCTGGTTGACAATGTATGGGTAGGCGAGGTGTCCAAAAGACTTAATTGACTGCATGCCTACAATTACTACAATCTGTTTTTTGATTCATCTCATTAAGAAGAAGAAGGATGGAAAATCAAATTGGTTAACCCTGAAATGGTTTGGGGTTCATCTATGCCGTTTAACCCTAATATGAATTGGGTTCATCTCTTTTGTTTAACCCTAATATGAATTGGGTTCATCTCTTTTGTTTAACCCTAATGTGGATTGGGTTTATCTGTTTTGTCTAACCCTAACAGGACGAGGGTTTGTCTGAAAATTGTGATTTTGATAAGACTATTGTCTCAGCCTCTTAAGGAACTACGATATTATTCCTGACAAGCATGGCATTCAACATTAAAAGTTTACATAAGTCATAAAAGTTTACATAAGTGATGTGAAATTATTTTGAAGATAACATAACAAATCATATACTCCTTGTGTGTAATTTAGAAGCTTAAGAACACTTTGATTTGTGACTTACAGTGCCTATTTTACAATTGATTTTCAGAAATTTTTACACTTTAGTGCCATTTTAGATAACTTTAATCTTTTCGAAGTTTTTCTTGGAAACATAGAAATTTCTAGAACAAATGTGGATGTCACTTGTTACGGGGGCATCTATGACACTTTTTTAAAGAAACTTGTTTGAAAATTTCTATTTCTAATTTCAAAAAATGTTCTACAGATATTGAAATTTTCTGTAGATCATTAAAACTTGCTTAGCAACTTCATGTTACTTTTGAAATTCTTCAGAAAAATCAAATTCAATTTTTTTCAGTTTGAATTTTTGTGAATATTTTTCTGGAACATACAATGATCAAGGTGATCAACAGTGAACATTCAGTCACTACACTTATTAAGTTTTATTTCACATTTTACTTAGATTTTAGTAATTTGTATTTTTCAAGACCATCATATTTAAAGGTGATGGCACACAAAGTTGTATTCTTTCAAGACCATTATATACAGAGGTAATGGCACATCAAAACCATTTAAAGTGAAGATAATGGTACATTTGAATTTTATCATGATTTTTGTGTGCAGTAGCACTTTTCAACTGAAACATTCAAAGACGATTTTTGCAATGATTGTTAACTCTAAGAACAAATATTTTAAGACCATTATAATTAAAGCTAGTGGCACATCAAGACCGTTATGATTGAAGGTAATGGCAATTTTAACTTTCCAATATAATTTTTGTGTGCATTAGCATTACTGTTCAATTGAATTTAATTCAAGAAGCTTATTGAGTACAGACATCGTATCAACTTCCAGCGCTGATCTATATGAAGAAACAAGAATAATGTTGTTTAACTGAATGATCAATTTTCAAAATCTCAAGATTCATCCTATCCTTGGATTAATTTTTATTTAGTTTATTCAAATATTGAACTTTGATTTCTCATAATTCATGTCTTATTAGTTTGCTTTTTTATATACATCACATTAGTTTTTAAGAAAATGACCACCTATTCAGTGGTCTTTTATAATTTTTCTGCCTGCTGGGTGGACCTTTCAGGTGAAATTATAACTTAATAGGAATGATAAATATTTATTCTTAAAAAGAGTTATAAACTTTGATGCTTTTTAAGTTTACAAGAGTAACTACAGGCATTTCCAAGTTGTTGATCAGCAGTAGTAACCAATGGTTGTAACTGCTAGTTCAATGTTAATTAATAAGTTTTTATCTGCAGTTAACAAAAAGAAACTGTTAGTTCAATCTTCATAAAACAAATGCCTTCTATAAAAGATTTTGTAACAAAAATCTTTATGCTAGTAACTTACAAAGAATGGTAACATTAATTACATTCATTCAGGCTTTATTTGATAATATGATTCATTGATAACTTAATTTTAATCTAGATAATGATTTATGCTTTGCATTTTTATTCTTATTTGTTAAACACAATAACTTTGCAACTATTGATCTTAGTTTGTGCATCTAGAAGTGTTAGGTCACTGAAATCTAAATGTGTTTGTTTTGGTCAAGAACATTAGACTTACAATTTAGCATTTATGCTTAAATTATGATTCAATTTAAAACTCAACCTACGTTTAGTTTTGAGTTTCCAACAGATAAAAATGTGCATGTGCTATATAGAGTTCAACTTATTGGTGCAACATTGGTATACTCTCATACAAAAACTCTGTCCAATAATCAAACTTTAAAAGAATTGATGAAATTAATTGCAAGAAAATATGTTATGCTTTGCATGCTCTCACTAACTATTAACCTTTGAGTTTGGGGACTAACTGTGGGACTAACTTGTGAGGCTAGGAACTTGCTACATTTTCTTGCATACAATTCCTATAAGATTCTTGATTGAAAGATTAGTGCAGAATTTTCCAATTCTTGCCGGCCAGTGTCTCTACTCACGGTAGAGAACGGATTTAAATTATATAATGAAATCTGATCTTATATGATGAAGGACTAAGAGTAAAAAGTATTAAGAGTTCTGGCTAGAGAAGTCGGGCAGTTCAGTATGAAGACTTAAAAGAGTGACAACACTAAAATACACTCTAGAAGGGTTAATATTGTTCTCATTATTTATTATCATTCATGCATTGTTATGTGTCTTAGATATTGATAATTATTTGCTATTTCCTATGATCTCAAGAATAAAGTATAATTTTATGGGAAAATAATAGACTCATTACATTCATACCCAATGTATGTATTGACATGGTCCATCTCGTCCACTAACTCTAATTTTTGTTTAGTTAAATAGAGTTAAGAAGAATCAGTAACCTAAAAGACAATTACAGTCCTCAGTTTTTGCAAAAAAAGTGTTATCATAAAATTAACAAAAAACACAAAATTGCATCCATTTCGTCGATTATGAATACCCACAAATTTCATTCATACAACGGAAACTTTTAAAAAGAACCCTTTTTATAGATTGACATTATACTTCTGGAGAAGAAAAGCCCGCATATATCGTCGTCAGGTTTGTAGACCGGAAGAGAAAAGCGGTGAAAAAGCTCTATTGATTTAACCCTGAATACACTGGGTTTAAATCTCAATAAAAAATGATCAAGTGATTTTGGAAACACATATGTTTTTGTCAGTTTTGAATAAGTTTACATTCAAATCGAAAAATTGACATTTTGGGAAAAATTCTCCAAAACTCAGTTAGTGTGTTATCATAAAAATTGTGAAAAATGAAAATTTCATCATTTTGTTTCTCATCACTTTCAAGAGAAAACATGTTACTGCAACAGTTCATCATCTACGTTGTGTTTTCTGTTTGTTTCCTTAACCCTGCAAGTATTGGGTTGAAATATGAAAAAAAACTGTTTCATTAAAATTCAAAGTGCGTCTCATCTACGGAAATTTCCAGAAGAGTCAAATCATCTTGAAATTTCATTTTGCAAATTCATCAGTTTTGAAAAACTCCCACCTTTGTTAAGGCCTCCCGGATGTTTATTCAGGCCTAGAAATATCAAGTTGCAACAAGAATCATGGTCATTCGATCATCTATATTCGATTATATCATTAGCCCTGTAAAAAATGCAGGCTTGCTTCCATGCCAACAACATGCTAAGCTAACTTCAAAGTGTGCTTCCTCTTATCATCATAAATGAACTTTTAATTAAGCTATAATTCAAATACTGGCTGGGTCTAACAAAATTCAAGCCATGATCAGTGATAATGTGTTGGTGATAGAAAATCTTTGCACCCCTTCCCTCTGAAGTTGAGTATGCTAAGTGTTCTCTTGTGTGAGTAACCCTTACAGACAATATGCTCTTCTTCATAAAATTCAATCTGGTCAGAAATCATCTTCCTCTCACCTACATAGGCTACTATGCTATGATTAGAAGACCGAACTGTGAAGTAGATCTCTACCTTCAAATGAGGCAAATTCACCCAATCAAACATTAAAGTGGAAAAACCAGTGTTGGTTTTCTTCTTTATTAAATGTTTAAGTGATGTGTTGTGTCCGTTTTATCTCTACTTACGGTACAAAGACTTTAGACCATCATGTATACAAAAATGTTTCCACTGCTTCATCCAAGAAAGTTAAGCAATGGATATAAACTTTGTGTTCCGTTTTACCCAGAATTACGGTATACGATTTATACATTTCAATCCTCTCTGCGTCTTGAAGAAAAGACTTCAATCTGCTGCGCTGCATTTAATGCTCTGAAGAGTGCAGCACCAATCAAGTCAACATTGATATTATTACATAACATGTGTTGTTTACAAACAAATTTTGCATCAAGTCGAATGCATATGAGCAAATAATTGATTGAAAATTAATAATCTTCCAAATGATATTAATAAGGAAATAAGTTTTATGCAATGAATAGATAGTTGACGGGCATCAGGACACTTTGGTGATTAGGTCTGTTAATATCGTTGTGATAAAACTTGCATTAGAAAGATGAAAAAATAATTCGAGAAATTTTTCAAATGAACTATAGTTATGATAAACTTTGTTAAATACAACTGTGTGTGAAAATTTATTTAGGGAAATTTACAGACAATGAAGTCAAATACCTCATCATTGATTCGTATTCATGGACAACCAATACACTCTTGGAAAAATTGTAACAAAACTTTGTTGAAAATTGTGATCAAGACAAATTTTGTTTTGCCACCCAAGAAAAATGTTTGTTTCTGTGACATTCACCCTTGACATTATCAAAAAAATGTAAGGAAAATGATCATAAAAATGTCATTGAAAAATAGGTTTTTTACCTAAATCAAATATGAATTTGTGTTGAACATTGTTGGAAAAATGTTTGAAAAACTGTCCAAAGACAAAAATACGGAAGACAAATATTAACTCTCAACGAACATTAGCTTCAAGAATGTTCTCTTTTTTATTACGTTATCTCAAATTAACCCTATTAGTCCCAGGGTTGAAGGACACAAAAATGGCTTAGTACCGGTTATGACTACATTCTTAGAATGAGTGTATACTAGGGTCCGGGCTAGGACGCAAAATGGTTTATGGTGATAAAGACAATGCCTGAAGACTGCTTCAATTCTTGTGAGAATATTTCGAATGGAAATGATACTCAACTCCAAAATGGATCGTTTTCGACTTGGTGCTCGGACGTCTCAGTGATTCAAAAATGGGTTGAAAATTAGAGAACTTTGTCCTAATCTTACTGGGATATATTACTTCTAATGTAATTTATTTTATTGCTGCTGAATTGTATCAGCAAAACTTGGACATAGCCTTTATGCTAAATATTCGTCTCTTCTGACAAGCATGGAATCTGTGTTTTACCAGCTGTCAGGCTACCAATGGGTACTTGAATAGTGGAAATTTATTATCAATTTCAACTGTGTGTTGAATATTAGCAAATTTATTGGACACTTTGATGAAATGTTTCTTGGAGTGAAACATTTTAGTGCATAGGAAATGTCTCATACTAGGATGACTCATACCTTTGGGCATCCTAGTCTCCTGTCTAAACTGGTTAAAATACTTAGAAAAAGCCAGTGATGCTTGATTTTTGGATGAAAGAATATTTTGTGTATTCATTAAAATGTTCCAACAAACAATACTGATCATCAGTACTTTATCAAACTTAGTTCTCAACCTAATTTTGACCTTTACAGTGATGAATGAAGAAAAATCTCATTTAGCAACTTGATTGTTGTTTTTTTGCATTACATAAGACTTGTGAAAATTATGTTTCAAACTTTATGCAGAAGTTTGATTTAATGAAGATAATGTGAATTTCCAATAGACATTTTGCAGCAGAAGAAATGTTCAAAGAAAATGAGGAAAATTTACAGTTGCAACATCAACAGAAACAACAACTACATACTAAATTTAACATGAGTGTTTGGTTTATGAGAGTTTACAAACTTGGACACTTTGGTGATAATAGTGCAAAACTCTCACAAATATACTCAATGCTAAGTAAAAGGGGTTTGTAATGATCCAATTTCAGTATCAAGAATGCGTCAACATATGTCAGCAAACCCCTTGATCCCAGAGGGGGATAATTTTTGTCAATTACAATTTCAGAAAAATTGCAAAAGTGCATGTTACACTCTTACAAAAGTGTCGACAACGAAGTATAATTGTAATATCTCATCATCACTTGGGAAGAATTGTTCCAGCCTCAAATTAGTTTCTTGTCGTTCTGATTGACAATGATTACTCAATAAATCTGAAATTTGCAATACTTTATCTGTATTTCAATGCAGAATTCTACTACAGTCCTCTTGAAGAAAAAATTATTTCTTTCTAATGGGGTGTTCAAATTGACGGATTATATACCTGATTTCTGTTCTTCCGTAAGGTGACTACTATTCCGTCAAAGTGAAATTGGCCGAAATATGATTTACCCCATTGTAATGAATGAAAAGGGTCTCTTACTATGGTTCCACTCAGAATAAATACCGAAATTTTAAAAATAACTTTTAATCACACCTATCACGAAATTATGTGTGGTGCTTCACCTAAGACTACTCACCGTCAACTACATCGCCGTTCTTGATTCATCTCATGAATAAGAGGAAAGATGAAAATTCAAATCGTTTAACCCTGATGTGGTTTGGGGTTTCTCTATACCGTTTAACCCTAACATGACTTGGGTTCATCTCTATACAGCTTGTATGAAACAGCTACCTTATCTCGTCCTCTCACAACTACAGGACTTAGACTTTTAAGGTGACATCAATTTTCCTGAGTAGCACGGAATTTGATATTTACCGGCTGTCAGGCAGTCAATGGAAGTTAACATAAGTGATGTTTTGACAAACCTTTGGTGATAACAAAATAAATCACCTACTCCTACTGTGTAATTTGGAAGCTTAAGAACACTTAACTTTGTGACTTATAGTGCCTTTTTTACAGTTGATTTTCAAACATTTTGACATTTAGTGTCACAATAGATAATTTTAAACTTTGCTGGAGTTTTTCATAAAATATATAGAAAATTTCTAAAACAAATATGGATGTCACATGTTACAGGGACATCTATGACACTTCTTTTTTAAAGAAACTGGTTTGAAAATTTCTATTATTGTAAATTTCAAAAATTGTTCTTCTACAGCTATTGTTATAGTCTGTAGACCATTAAAACTTGTTCAGCAACTTCATGTTACTTTTGACATTCTTCAGAAAAATCAAATTCAATATTTTTTTAAGTCGAATTTTTGTGAATATTTTTCTGGAACATACAATGATCAAGATGATCAACAGTGAACATTCAGTCACTAAACTTATCAAGTTTTATTTCACATTTTACTTGGTTTTCAGTAATTTGCATTGTTAACTCTAAGAACAAATATTTTAAAACCATTATATTTAAAGGTGATGGCACATCAATTGGTATTCTTTCAAGACCATTATAATTAAAGGTAGTGGCACATCAAGACCATTATATCTAAAGGTGATGGCGCATCCAAACCATTTAAAGTGAAGAAAATGGTGCATTAAATTTTGTTTATAAAATAATTTTTGTGTGCAGTAGCACATATCAACTGAAACTTTCCAAGATGATTTTTGAGTACAGTAGTGCTACAGTCATCTCATCAATAAAATAGATGAGAAAGAAGAAAGAAGAAAGAAAACAGGACTTCATGTCAAGATGGTGCTGTTTTAACAAAATCTTCATTTTTCAAAACCTCAATTATTCACAAAAAGAATTGATCATCTCATGAGAATGCTTGATTTCAATAATGTCTTTTTTCATTTTAGTGACTTCTGATTTCTCATTGTACAATGATCATTAATATTCTGTGCTTTAATTTTCCTCTTATATACACATCACATTAGTTTTTAAGAAAATGATTACCTGATCAGTGGTCTTTTGTATTTTTTCTGCCTGCTGGGTGGACCTTTCAGGTGAAATTATAACTTAAAAGGAATGAAAAATATTATTCTTAAAAAAGTTATTATAACCTTTGATGCTTTTTGAGTTCACAAGAGGGACTACAGGCATTTCCAAGTTGTTGATCAGCAGTAGTTACTGTTAGTTCAATGTTCATTAATAGTTTTTCAATTACGGTTAACAAAAAGCAACTGTTAGTTCAATGTTTATTAAAGAATTCCTTCCACAAATGGTTTCATATAAAATCTTTAAGCTATTTACTTACAAATAATGATAAAATTAACAATAGAATAATTTGTTAATCATGATAATTTTGCAACTATTCGTATTCCATTATGATTTAGAAGTGTTAGTTCACTAGAATCTAAATGTGCTTGTTTTGGCTAAGTTCATCAAACTTACAGTTTAGCATTTATTCTTTAATGATTCAATTTTAAACTCAGTATAAGTAAAGTCTTGAGTTCCTAAATGACAAAAATGTACATGTGCCATATAGAGTTCAGCTTACTGGTGCAACAATGGTATACTTTCATACAAAAACTCTGTCCAATAATCAAACTTTAAAAGAATTGATGAAATTAATTGCAAGAAAATATGTTATGCTTT
>JAOWAT010282066.1:0-18123 GCA_028571025.1 Longipedia americana
ATCAAACTGCTCTGAAGATAAAAAATATTAACTTCTCCTGATCCCTGAGCGTTCAAAAACATTTTCCTAACCTGCAGTGCAGTCTGATGCAATTCATTTTGCTGGTCAATGTATTTCCTTTTGTCGGTGCGGATATTGAATTTGAGTAAATCCGCAGGGGCAGGATTGCTGAACACAGATCTTAAAAGCTCCCCCGGATCATTCGTTCTTGTGTGTGTTTGTCGTTCCGTATCAATTTGACCATTTTGAGCAAAATTCGAATACGGGCCTTGGAAAGCTTTATCTATCGAATTAGAAGCATTCGGAATTCCTACCGAACGTGTAAATAATTGGTCGTTTTCTAAGCATGAACTCTCAAAATCCCGATTGACCTGCCTCTGTTGTTGACCCTGAATATTGAAATTGTCGTCCAAAATGTCCAGACTTGAGCCCTCCGGGCTTTGGGTGGGCGAAATTTCTTCAAAGGGATCGTAAAAAATATGTTTGGTGCTATCATCCATATTAAATGGAGTTTTTTGGGCATTAGAACTCTTCAATGGGGGTTTTAAACTCACTTGGGTGTCGGGACTTACTTGTCTTTCCAGATTCCGATCCAGCACTCCATCCATCACAACCTTGTTCCGCGCGCCAGCAAATCCCGGAATGGATTCAGAAATTCCTTTCTTTTGCTCTCTATTTGGCTCTGCTCCTCTTGTGTCCGGTTTCGCCGCATCTCTGTTTCTGGAAACGGTCGGTGCCTTGGCGGGTTTCGCCCTGGAGGATCTTCCAGCCTTTGATTTCGTTTCACCTTTTTTCGGCCCCTCCGCAGAGCTGTCTCTGGAAGCAGGCTGCGCTCTTCCAGGTTTCGCCCCCGATGGTTTTTCAACTTTCTCTTTTGGTCTTGCTCCAAGCGCCGGATTAGCGCCTGCCGAACTAGCACCCGCCGATTTAGCGCCCGCCGACGATTTGGCTCCCGCCGAACTAGCGCCCGCCGATTTAGCGCCCGCCGACGATTTGGCTCCCGCCGACGGATTTGTTACTTTTGGGGCGGAATGAGCTTGGGTTCCTTTCTTCAAATCCGTTCTACGTCCCCTCAAATCCTTTTCTCGATATCCTCCTGCCACTATTTTCCGTAATTCAAACTTCTGAAGCTCATTGGCTAGCATTGCTATTTGCGCATCCATGGCCCCTATAAATTTTCGTCGTGCATAGGTTGGCTTGGGCTCAAAATCCCTCTTCACTGCTGTTAATCTGTCCTGGAGATTGGCCACATTCCTTGCGATTTTTTCAGCGTCCTTCACTTCATTAGTATCCACTTCTTGTAAAGCTGTGATAAAAGTATTTGAAACTTTTTCACAAACTTCCACAATATCATTTACCGCTTGAGACTGGTCGAAATCCAGGGCTTTTGCCGGGCTTCCTTCCTCTAAAACGGTGGCAAATCTGCTCATTATTGGTGGGTTCGGTTTGTCCGTGGTCGCCATATCTGAGCTACCTCTCCTGGGGGGCCCAAATAATACGAAAACTTTGATATTATTCAAGAGTTTTATTCTGGCCTCCCTTTTGGGTTCGGCTCAGTTTCACAACTAAAGTGTACATTTTCGCGGAATATTCAAATCCCGCTCTTTTTTCGGAATATTTACAATACAAATTCACGCAACCTTCTCTTCTTTTCAGATCTTTGGTCTTTTCGTTGCGTCGTTCCGTCGCGACAGGCTTTCTTCTCCATATACGCCGACATACCATCCTCTCTTCCGGGGTGTTAATCCGTCGTGGAGTCGCAACTGCAGTTCTCACCCGGTCGCCCGTGAAGTCTCTACTTCGGTGTCTCCAGCATCTGGATCCTTTGCCACGCTAGGGCGTGATCGCAGTTCTCACCCGACCACCCGTGAAGCTTCCGCCTCGGTGTCCCTGGTCCCCCGTTCTGGCCCCTCCCTTATGGATGATAGCCATCATTGATGAGAAAAGTCATGAAATATGCATTTAATTTTGAATCTTTGAACTCCTAATCTCTTGTCTATGATATGTAATTAGCCTTAATTTGGATTTTTAAAATTCCTTCATTCAATTTACATGTGATTGATTTTCCAATAAATATATATATATGTATGACTCTATTTGTTTTAATTTCAGATTTCAAATCATGAGACCTCTAAGATAAGATAACTTAAACTTTAAAATTTTAATTTGCCTAAGAATTTGATAAAATAACAATCTTTCAACCTAAATGAAATAGTTCTCTTGGAATTGGATCCCTATCCAATCAAACCCCTATCCGTAAAATGGTGCTTTGATAAGCCAGGATTTGATTTTCGCAAATTATTCAATAACTTAGGGTATCTTTAGAAAATTTTGGGGTGTTACTACCGTTTTTTGTGCCCAAATGATACTTGAATCGTTGCTTTGATAAACCAGGATTCAATTCTCGCCAAATCTTTGATAGAGTCAGGGTATCTCTAAAACCTAATTTTTGGAATTCAAGTACTTTCAGAAACATTTTAAGGTTCTAAACATTTTGAAACGCAAAATCATTTTAAATGCTCCAATCAAACCCCTATCCATAAATGGTGCTTTGATAAGCCAGGACTCAATTTTCGCAACTTGTTCAATAACTTAGGGTATCTTTGGAAACTTTTTGGGGTATTACTTTCAAAATCATTTTAAATGCTCCAATCAAACCCCTATCCATAAATGGTGCTTTGATAAGCCAGGATTTAATTTTTGCAAATTGTTCAATAACTTAGGGTATCTTTAGAAACTTTGGGGTATTACTATCATTTTTTGTGGTCTAAACGGATCTCTGCCCAAATGATACTTGAATTGTTTCCTTTTTTATGGTATTCCCGAATCAAATTAAACCCCTATCCATAAAATGGTGCTTTAATAAGCCAGGGTTTAATTTATTGCGAATCTTTTGTGATTAATCTGAACTTACTGTGTTTTAACGACCATTTTCCCCCCTTTTACTTCATCAGCAATTAGAATAACACACGCCAATCATTTTTAGATTTTCTATTTTCCAAATTTTTTAACGTTCATTTAATCATTATCTATGTGCAACACTTTATATTAATACTGATTTTCTTTTAATGATCACTACTAGTTCAAAAGTTCCGTTTTATTTGTGATCACCGCTAATCCAAATGTTCAACAATGTTCAGCAATGTTCAACAATGTTCAATATCGCACCCCCTCAGATTCTTCACTTTCATCCTCCCAAATCCCCACCATCTCCACTTCCTCTTCCGCTCTCCGGACCTCCTCCAGCACATAATCCGGAAGCCCGGTTGGGTGGTTTTCTTCGTCCTCCTTCTCTTTGCTTTCTATCTGACTCCTTTTTTCCTCCGGAAGATGACTCCTCCATTTTGTTTTTCTCTTCATTCTCTTCCTCTCAGCCCTTTCCAATTTTCTGGCCCTGGCGCGCTCCCTATGCGCCTCTGATCCCCGGTCCTTGCGGAACATCACGGAATGGGCTGCTTGGATCACTCGGGCGTTCACTTTTTTGATCGGTTTTTCCCCCTTTTCCGCCCTTATCTCGCCCCGATCGATCTTGTCATTGATGATCTTCGCGATTTTTTTGAACTTTTTCGTCATTCCTGGCGTCGTCCGTCCTTGTTGCCTGCGAATTTCTCTGGATATCAGGCTTTTTTCCCTCTTTGACCAATTTTTTGTATCGTTTTTTAGAAGAAGAAGCAACTCTTTTTCTGTTAACGATTTCAATTCTTGTTGGAAGGCCTTTACTGTTTCTTTTTCCGTCTTTTCATCCACGCGAAAGGCTCCCTCAGGTTCCTCAAACTTCTCACAATTGTCACCTCTTTGTCTTTGTTCTTCTTCTTCTTCCCCATAGGACCAATAGAAATAAGTGTCCACTATTTCTTGGTCTTCTTTTTCTCCTTCTTCCTCTTCTTCCTCGTCCCGAAAGCGGTCCCCGTCGTGAAGATTGAAACTGAGTTCCAATCTCCGCCCTTCCTGCTCCGTATCGGACTCTGCTTCTTCTGTTTTACGATTTTCCTCCACATATTCATCGTTTTGCGCCCTCCGTTCTCTACCATCTGCCCGTTCCACTGACGCAAACACTCCCCTAACTTCCTCCGACTTGGTCAGAACGCTACTGCCGATTTCCTGCTCCCCATCGGACTCTGATTTGTCCCGTTTTAAATTTTCCTCCACGTTTTCATCCTTTTGCGCCCTCCGTTCACTACCATCTACCCATTCAGTCGGCGCAATAACCTCCGTGGCTCCCTCTGACTTAGTCAAGACAATACCGCCGATTTCCTGCCCATTATCGGGCTCTGGTTCGTAATCCAAGAGCTCCTCCTGATCCTCCTCCCAAGAGAACCCTGGTGATATTTTTTCCTCCACATTTTCATCCTTTTGCGCCCTCCGTTCACTACCATCTACCCATTCAGTCGGCGCAACAACTTCCTCCGTTCCCTGCGACTTGGTCGATTTGTCGCCGTCGCTTTTTTCCTCCACATTTTCATCCTTGTTTGCCGTTTCCCGTTCTCTACCATCTGCCCACTCTATCGGCGTCCATGCCACTGGGGGTGTGTCTCCCGAATTGGGTTTCGGCCTCTCTTCAGGGAACCATACCTCCCCATCCTCTCCCAACCGTGGCATTTTATTTGTTTGCTCCTTATTTGACTCTACTCCCTCCAGTTCCCAGATGGGGGCGATCAATGGGCTCACTTTTCTTTTGTTTTTCTTCTTCTTGCTCTTTCCAGCCCCGGCGCCGGAGGATGGCTCATGAGGCCAACAGTAGAGCCCCCCAACCATATAGTTTACCAGCTGCGAGGCATGCTCTTGTAGCACCTGGTAAAGCGGTTTGTCTACGGGCGGAGTTTTATATTTTTCAAACTTTTTCATGCACATGTAGGCCAAGAACACGTGAGGGAGTCTGACATCATTGCAATAATATTGCTTATTGTAATTATCTAAATAGGGTGCGCCGTAATATTTGTTTTGGGATCTGCCTGGTGGAAAATGGATTTCAATTTGTCCCCCTGGCCCTTCTTCGATCCATTCCGCTGGTAAAGCTTCCGTGGAGTAATGCTCTAGGTACCACCCACTTTCTAATTGTCTTTGCGTATCCCGATAGTTCACCTTGTAAAACACTCCTTTGATTTTATAAGCAATGTGGCTTAGGGAGAAACGTAGCCCTTTTGTTTCAAACATAAATTCACTACGAGGCAGCAGGTATTTCTCTTCGTATTTGTCTTTGTACGGAAAATCCTCGTCATTATCCACCATATTTTTGTAAGGATCACTAATGTTCAGAGCTTGGATTTTGCCACTTTTTTGCAGATCCGCTTTTTCTGCAGGCGTGAAAATGCCCGTCACAATGCTCACTGGTATCTCTGACAGAAATTCTCGGAACTTTTCCTGACCTGTAGCCTTCAAACGATAAAAGTTGAATATCCAACAATCACCGTTTGCAAATCCGATTTGTCTAAATTTCGGTTCTGATCCCAAAAAATCAATATTGGCCTGCTCTGTATCATAACTCCACAATTTTTCTTCCTCAATCCTTGCCTTGATTCCGTTTAGCGCCGCTTGCAGCAGGTTGGGATTGTCCACCACGAACGTGCTGGCAGTTTGTTGAGGAGTTGGCAATGGCAAGAAATTCGCCTCTTCTACATATTTTTGGAGGTCCTCCAAGGAGGTTCTTCTTTTTTGTCGTGACATTTTGTTGAGAATGACTTGAAGATTTATTTGTTTATGTTTACTTTTATTCTCTCAACCTTTCTCACGGAATATTTTATTTCTATTTCACGAAACCTTTCCTCTTGTTCAGGTTTTCGCGAACGCGGTTATGAACAGGCTTTTCCTACCGGTTCTTTTCTCCGTGGGGGTTTTTAATTAAAACGAATTACATCCTTATAAGGACCAAAACTACCGTTTTAAACCTCTCAACAGCTCCTATTGAGACGATTAAAAACCCCAAGCTCGTGTACACTCAAAGATCGTTTTCTTGATTTCATTTCTCGGCCGATTTGGATCATTTTAAATGCTATTCCCTGCTCCAATTAAACCCCTATCCATAAATGGTGCTTTAATAAGCCAGGATTCAATTTTCGCCAAGTCTTTAGTAAAGTCAGGGTATCTTTAAAATGCATTTTCAATTCAAACATGCACTAGCTTTCTATGCTTCAATCAAACCCCTATCCATGAAGGTGCTTTGATAAGCCGGGATTCAATTTTTGCAAGTCTTTGGTAAAGTCAGGGTATCCTTAAAAATGTAGCTCTGAAAACAGGACTGCGACAAAACCATCAGCTTATTCAAACACAGTAATGACCTTTAGTTAACTCCAGGTATTTTGATTAATATTTTTACATAGTCCCCTCATTGATGTAGAAATCTTTTCTTCAAAATATGACAACTTAGGCGTTGTGAATGCTTTTACTTATGATTATAACGTCTACTTTTTCTCAACTTGAATTCTCCTCTCTCTCCACTTGTCTCGAAAAACCAGATCTTGTGACCTCGGATCCCCTTTTACATGAATAAATACCGTTTGTTTTTAAAAAAACGTCGATTGAGAACGTGTTACGTTTCTATCACAAGATTTCTAACTTTTATTCTATTGTATCATAGAAAGCCCGATTGTCTTTAACTACTGTGTCCCCCTCTTTTGTTGAAATTTTTGTCAATCCCTTCGCCATTTGAAGCTTTTGGCTTAAAACACGTGAAATCACGCTCCAATTAAACCCCTATCCATGAAATGGTGCTTTGATAAGTCAGGATTCAATTTTTACTAAATCTTTGATAAAGTCAGGGTATTTTTGGAAACATTTTGGGGTTCTAGACATTTTGAAACGCAAAATCATTTTAGTGCTCCAACCAAACCCCTATCCGAAAAGGTGCTTTGATAAGCCAGGATTTGATTTTTGCCAAGCTTTAAAATTTTAGGGTGTCTTTGGAACTCAAGGGTGACTTACAGAAATCTACTGTGCTGTTTATTATAAACCCAAACACGCAATATCTTTCTATGCTCCAATCAAACCCCTATCCATAAAATGGTGCTTTGATAAGCCAGGATTTGATTTTTGCCAACTTTCAAAATTTCAGGGTATCTTTGGAACTGAAGGGTGACTTACAGAAATCTACTGTGCTGTTTATTATAAACCCAAACGCGCAATATCTTTCTACGCTTCAATTAAACCCCTATCCATAAAATGGTGCTTTGATAAGCCAGGATTTAATTTTCGCTAAATCTTTAATAAGTCAGGGTATCTTTAGAACCTAATTTTGGAATTGAAGTTTCCCTTTGGACGTGTCATTACTTTAAAGCTCCAACCAAACCCCTATCCGAGAAGGTGCTTTGATAAGCCAGGATTTGATTTTTGCCAACTTTCAAAATTTTGGGGTATCTTTGGAACTCAATGGTGACTTACAGAAATCTACTGTGCTGTTCATTATAAACCCAAACACGCAATATCTTTCTATGTTCCAATTAAACCCCTATCCATAAAATGGTGCTTTGATAAGCCAGGGTTCAATTTTCGCTAAGTCTTTAATAAGTCAGGGTATCTTTAGAACTTGAATTTTGGAACTAAGGTCTTTCTTTGGAATATGAAATTGTTTCAATGCTCCAATTAAACCCCTATCCATAAAATGGTGCTTTGATAAGCCAGGATTTAATTTTTGCCACTCTCAATAAACTCGGGGTATCTTTGGAAGTCTGTTATGCTTACGGTCTTTTTTATGGGTGGAAACAAAAAAAAGGGGGGGGGCTGCAGTAAGGAAAACTCGCAATAATGAGTGTTGACAGTAAGGAATCGTAGTAATAGATCTTGATATTTTATTGATTTGTAATTAAAACTCTGTGTCATGTATTAATTTTTGTTCTAAAATGTCATTTCTTGGATCGTTTCCCTTTTGTTTTCTTATCTTTTCTTTCTCTTTCCTGCAACACTTGACGTTCCCACTCGTCTTCCGAAGATAGATCGATCACTTCCTCTTCTGGTCCCTTCTGGCTTTCCATTGAATCTGTTTCTGAGTCCACTTCAAATTGCTGAATGTACTGAGTAATCCTCTTGTTCTCTTCTATCACCAATTTGTTTATCGCAGCTCTTTTTTGGGCCGAATCCGATCCAAATGTCACTTTTTTGGCTTTTCTTGGAGTGACTTTAAGGGTTTTCCCCTTCTTTTTCGTCCCAAAGAATTGGCCAAATGGATCCTCTTTTATTTTTTCTTTTTCTTCCTCCCACTTTCGCTTCTGGGTTTGTCTGTTTCTTTTGAACTGTTGAAGAGCTTGAGCTGATGTGGAAGGGGCATCTTCCAAATTCTGTTGTTGTTGACGCTTGAGGTAACACGGAGCACTTCTCTTGGATTCTATTTCTTTGGCTGTGAACTCGACCAGAGCCTCCGAAGTTTTCTTCTGGACTGATTTTGCATTCAGTGAGAGCTTCATGTGCTGATCTACTCTCTGTAAGGCCGCCTCGAACCATTGCACAAGATCCTCCAACGTTCTTATATTCCTTTTAGTCAAATCTATTTCTATTTCTGCTCTTATTTCTCTCTGAAAAAGTCTAGTGAAAGACGTTTTAACGTTGAAGATTTCGATTTTTGTGCAAAGCACGTATCTGAAGGCGGGTTTCAGGGTCTGAAAGAAGTGTTGGAATTCATTTATCGGTTCCGTTCCGACTTGGGACATTTCCATTATTAAGATGGCAACTTCTTCTAAGAGTAAGTATTGTAAGAGAGCCAGTCTGTAATTGTTTTCATTGAAACGACCCATACTGTATTACTTGGATGATTTCTAACTCGAATAATAATTTGTGAACAGTGTGTGATTTCACGGATTTTTTCTCTTTGGAGAACAGGACGCTGTTTCCCGGATTAAATTTGAATGATTCCACGCTTCCTCTGTTGCAATACGTAATTATAGAATTAATTCGATTCGATTTTACGTTCCTTTTTAAATTAAAATTTGCACAATTCTATGCTTCCAACGTGAAACTGAAATGACTCACGAGCGAAACGAATAAACACTTATGGCGACAAAAGTCCTTGTGAAGACCGTAACTCTCGCCTGAGACCTCTCACTATAAGGTGAGATTTGTTAATTTGAGGTAGGATAATTTCTAAAGCCATGTGAATTTCCCTGCTTATATTTTTTGTTTGTAAATTTAAATGTTTTCTCGTGAGTAATTTCAGTCCCCAATCGCTGAATTATTTTTATTAGCTTTGTTTTTTGACTAAAAGGGGAAAGTGAGTGCGTTATGATGAGACTTCATCACTGGGATTAGTTTGCTCACTCCTCTTGTCAGATGTCTTCCATTTGATAATCGACACTTAACAATTCTTGTTTTGCCATCTACTTTACTGGGAAAAGTTTCTGATATGATTGCCTTCTTCCAAAAACCCCTGGGCAGCCTTTCATCAATGATAAGCACTAAGGATCCTTTCTCAAAGAAATCCGTTCCTGTTGTCCATTTTGAATTGTGATGTAAAGTGGGCAGTAATTCTTTTTGGAATTGTTTCCAGATAAGATCATTCAATTCTTGTACTACAAACCATCTTTTTGTAAGTGCTTCACCCGAAAATTCCACAGTTGGTGCCAGCGTTTCAAGATTTCTACCACATATGAATGAATAGGGTGTGAGAGTGGTCCAGTCTTCTATGTCTTCTGATATCTCGCATATGGGTCTGGAGTTTATGTAATGTTCGCACTTGATGACCACTGTTTCCAATTCCACATGACTCAATGTGGCGTTTCCCAATAATGTGTTCATTGCTCTCTTTAGACTTTGTACTATTCTTTCGGTGAACCCATTCATGGCTGGTAATCTGGGTGCTGAAAGATCCCATTGGATGTCTGGATATCTTCTCCTTAGTTCAAACTCATCAATCTCAATCGGTATTATTCTAAGATATCCTAGGGTGTTTCTTAACTCTCCTTTAGCTTTTAAAAATCCAGTGGCTCTGTCAGAGAAGATCTTTTTTGGCCTTGCCTTTCTGACTAT
Source organism: Longipedia americana (assembly GCA_028571025.1). Taxonomy (NCBI): domain Eukaryota; kingdom Metazoa; phylum Arthropoda; class Copepoda; order Polyarthra; family Longipediidae; genus Longipedia; species Longipedia americana. The sequence continues at coordinate 9,949 of JAOWAT010282066.1, forward strand.
GAATCTGTCCAGGGCCATCTTCACGTCTTCTGTCCCAGTGGAATCTGTGAGTTCAAAATGTACCCCTCTGAATATAGCATCTGTACACACTAGCACATGTTTGGATACTATTTTCTTTCCTTGTTTTACTTTCAGTGGACCCAGGAAGTCTATTCCCACGTGTGCGAATGCATAATGTATTGAATCTTTCATTGGTAATCTCATTGAGGGCATTGGTCCCGTAATTTGGTTTTGGCTTTTTGCGATTCTTATGCGGCAACCAATACAATTAAAACAGATTTTTCTACAAACTGTTTTTCCATTCAGAATGTGGTATGATTTTTGTAGATCGCACAATAGTGTTTTATTGCCCCCTACATGTTCTAGATTTCGGCAATGGTGTGTTGTTATTATTATTCTGCCCATCTGTGAGTTTGCTTGTATGAGTATAGGATTAGCCTGTTCTAGTTCTAGTCTTGGTTGGTGATGTGCTATACGCGAAGATATTCGTATGATTCCCTTATCATCTAAGAATGGGTTCAATCTGATATACTCCGAACGTTGGTTGACTTTTCCTTTCTCCCACAAAAGGAGATATAATTTGGGGAACATATGAATCTGAACCAGGCGTAGAATGTTCCACAGTGCTGTTTGTCTTTCTTGTGGTAATAGCGGTATTATGGCATCTTTCAGTGGTGGATCATATTCTTGTGTTTGATAATATGTGTTTTTACATTCCACTTTTTTCATACCCTTTGTCTTCACTGTTGTCTTCTTTATTTTTCTATGTAAGGAGGTTCTAAATAGTCTTACTGCTTTTAACACATAGGCTAGAACTCTGATAGTTTTCTCAAAATCTGAATATTTCGTTATCTCAAACACTTTGTATAAATTTATCGTTGGATCTTTGGGTTCTATCTTTTTAATTACTTTTAGTTGCTCATTTTGAAATGTTCGAGGAATTAGAGGATCTGCAATGGTGTTCACATAACTGTATACATGCGGGATTTCTTCTTCTTCTGGTATGTCTTCCAATGTTTTTTGCAACCGTTGAAATCTTTTCCCATTCTTTAGGAGAATGTCATCTAAGATTTTATAATTTCCAATTCTTTTCTGTTGAATCGGGGTTGCCAGTTTTCTTAGTTTTGTTACTTCTTTTTCGTGACACCTTTTTTGCATGGCAAAATGGTAAGTGTCTATGTTGATTGGTTTTAATTTTGGTGCTTTTGTTTCTTGTTTAAATTCTGTTTGTGCTATCAGGTTTTCTATCCTGGTCTTTGAGACTGGTAAAGGGGTAACATTTCTTTGTCTGACTACTTCTGGACCCTCTTTCCATAATGTGGACTTTTTCAATTCATCTATGGAAGCACCTCTAGATGCTATGTCAGCTGGATTTTCTGTCGATGGTATATAATACCAGTCTGATAATTTTGTTAACTGTGATATGGTTTCCACTCTGACCGCCACGAAAGCTTTTAATTTTGAGCTCTTCATTCTAAGCCATAATAGTGCGGTTTCACTATCTGAAAAATACATAACCTGAACTTGTGATCTTTTTAGCGATGATATGACATTGTACGATAGGAGAGCTGCTTCTTGCATGGCTGCCAATTCTGCTCTAGGCATAGGAATATACTTAGTACCCAGTAAATTGCATTTAGCTCTGATGAGTCTTGATATTGGGTTCTTGTTTTTGTAGAATGTCGTAAAGTACATACAGACTCCAATTCCCTCTTCGCTGGCGTCTGAGAATATTGAAACTCTGTAACTTTCTGGCGGTTCTTCTATTATGTCTTCTATGCTCCTAGGAAATTTGATGTCTGATATTCTTTTTGATTGTTCTATCCATTCTTCCCATGGGTCTAATATTTCTCTGTGATGAATTTCTTGGTCCCATTCTAATTTGTATTTCCAACATAGTTGTGATATTAGTCTAGCAGAGAAAACGAATGGGGCAATAAGACCCAAGGGAGTGAATAATTGAGCGTGAGTTTTAAGTATTTCTCTCTTTGTCCAAACCGTGTGACCGGGTATATTCATGCGAAAACTCAATGTGTCTTGGTGGCAATCCCATTGCAATCCTAGTGTCTTGATTTGGTGATCTACAGTGTCTTCTATTGATAATCTTTTCGTTGTTTGTTTGGTGATTACTTCTTGTGTCTCTTCTTTCACTACTTCTGCGTGTGAAGAGTGGAATTTGTGTAATTCCATATCACAATCTTTATATAGGTGTATTAGTTGATCCTTTACTTCCCTTGCTTCTTCTACAGTGCGGAAACTGTCCAATGTGTCGTCCATTACCGTACTGTTTTCCACTGTTTCTAATACTTTGGGATATTTTTCTGCCTTGGTTTCTGCTTCATGTCTAACGGTTTCAATAGCAATAACCGGCGAATCTTTTGCACCAAAGGGATGGACTAAAAATTGCCATACCTCTATGGGTTGTGTATCTGATTCTCTGTACAAAAAACGAAACATGGATTTATCTTCTTCTGTTAATTTAACCCTGAGGAACATGTCCTTGACATCACAAGCTAAAGCTATGGGTTGCGCTCTGAATCTCACTAGTACTTGAAGAATGTTACTCATCATGTTCGGACCTGGGAATAAGGCATCATTTAGTCCCATTATTCCATTTACTTTGTATCTAGCATCAAAAACTGGCCGCAGTTTGTCACTGTGTCTCTTGGATACGGGGAAGTGAGCTAAAAACCATGATTGTTTTATATTGACGTTCTTTACAGGTTCCACGTATCCTTGTGAGTGCCATTCTTTGAAAGTTTTCATGTATTTGTGTCTTAAGTTAGGATTTTGAAAAACTTTACTTTTTTCTAATGATATAAGTCTTTTCTTGGCAGATTGAAATGAGTTCTGAGGTAACAATTTTTTGTTTGGCAGCCACAAGCATTCCACTTCATATCCTCCCTTAGGGTGCGGCTTTTTAGATTTTCTGATGGCTTCCAATGCCTCCCTTTCTTGTTTAGAGTGTTTTTCTTTCTCTGGGTTGAATAGATCTGGTAATTCCATGGCCCATTGTAGTTCCCATATCCGCTGTAGTTTTTTATTGTCCGCATCCTTGAATAATGGAACATTTTCTTCCTCTTCTTCTCCTTGGTCATCTTCAACTTTTTCTTCTTTTTCTTTACTTTCGATTAACTCTTCCTCCGTCTGGGGTCTTTTCCCACTCTTTTGTAAAGTGTCACCTAAGACCTCAGAGTTTTCGACTTTTGCAGTCGAAAATGTGTGGCTTTGAGTTAATTCTTCTTGTGATTCTAGCCAGGATTCTTCAATTGCTTCCTTTTCAATGGGGTCATCTCCAAATAGGCATGAGTCTGGGTATTTCTGAGATAGTCTTTTGAACGTGTCATCTTCTATCTCTTGGATTTTCTTTCTATTCTCCATTAAGAAATAAGAGTAAACTGTGTTGAAATTTGTGAAATTACAGTGAGTGGGATGAACTGGCTTTTCTTGTGTAGGTGTTGTCAATCCGCATGCGGTCCACCCTAATGGAGTTAGTCTTGCTGTAGGTGCACCATCTGGTCCCACTACGTCCCTCACTGACGACATGAAGGATGCATGTCTTGTTCCCAATATTCCCATAACTTTTGATCTGGTAGGTAACTCAGGGAATTTTATGTTTTTTATATGGGGCCAAGCTGTTTTAAATTTATTCCAGTCATAAGTGGGTATTCCTTCCGTTGCTTTTGGAATGACTTTTACTGCTATTGTGGCATTTACTACTCCTGCGGTTAATTTAATTCTTGAATAGTATCCTCTTGTGACTTTCTTAGTTCCAGCTATCCCTGATAAATTTATAGGTATAGGTTTCCCTTCTAAGTCCAATTCTTTGGCCAACTCTTCTGCTATTAGGGATGTGCCGGTTCCATCATCTAACAAAAATACTGTTTCAATAAACTTGCCATTTTGATTTCCTACTCTGACCGGGATTGTTCTAAGGGATACTATTTCTGATTGTTCTTGTGAGAAGTGAAGAGACCACTGTTCAACTTGGTTTATAGGTTCTATTTGTTCCTCGTCTGATGGAACGTATTCAGAACTGAGATCGGAATTTACTTCTTCTATGTTGATCGAATTAGCTAATAATTGGGTTGATTGTGTTTCTTTCCGGGTTTGGTTTCTTCTTATAACTTGTCTGGCGGAGTGTAGCAGAGTGTGATGATTCTGCTTGCATTCGGCGCAGCGTACAAACTTTAATGGACAATTTCCCATTTGATGCCCAAGGCACAAGCAGCTGAAACATCTTTTTTCTCTGAAAACTTGTATGTATCGTTCATCTGGAGATAAATTTGTGAAAATAGGACAGTCTCTGATGTGTAAATGATCTGTACTTTGACAGTTTGAGCATCCCATTTTCTTTGAATTGTCTTTGTTTTCTGTAGTATTTCCACTGTTTCCCTTACTGCTATTCCCGGGGGGCGTTTTTTCGGGGTTGGGTCTAACAAAAGTGGGGGGATTGTTGGGGCGGGTGGGTGGGGAAGGGTTTTTTACTTCTGTTGCATTGGATCTAGATTGAGCCATGTTTGAGTGCGTGACAGTTATGGAGTTATTTCTACGTGAATGCTTTTTTACTGTTTTAAGATACTCTAGTTCTTTTTTCAGACAACTTAACAAGTTTTTTGCATTTTCTTTCTTTCTTTTTCTCTGCACTGCTCTCAAAAAAGGCTCAACTATCTCTCTATCTACCACGGGGTATATGAGTTGGGCTAAGTAAGGTCTTTTTAGTTCTTTTCTTTGCTTACTGTGTTTGATAGCTTCGACATAATTTTTGTATTGATTGACAAGTGATTCTAGAGCTATTACATCGTCTGATGATACTTTTGCGTGATGGTTGAAATCGTATTGCATCCTGTTAATTAAATCTTCTTCCCCCCCATACAACTTTTCTAACTTTTTTATAATTTTTGCGTAGTTTTTCCATGTGTAATGAGAGGGTCCCCCGATAGCAGCTAATGCTTTACTCCCCATTGCTTTTTCCAGTGCTAGCATCTTTGTTTCAAAGGGTAAATCATTTGAGTGTACAAAAGCTATAAACTTGGAACGCCAAATATGAAATTCCTGAATTTTCCCTGTGAATGTTGGTAACAGACTTGATTGTATCAATTTGGTTATTTCACCGGGGTGTTTTGCTTGAACTAAGGTAATGTTCCAAGGTTTTGGTAGTTCATCATGTTCTTTTTGTCTTTGTTTTCGTTGCTCTTTTTCTTTTCTTTCTCTTCCTCTACTTGATGTTCTTCTTGGTGAACTTGTTCTTTTTTGTCTTCTTCTATGTTCATGTTCTGAGTTTGAATGTGATTGTAAAGTGCTCCTTGATGTTACTGAATCATCTGAACTAGATGCGAAAGAGGAATAGTATGATGCTAAACTACTGCAAGAAGATGAGGAAGAACTCGTCTGAGAAGAACTTTCAGAGGTTTGTGTGTCAGAGGATGAAGAGTCTTCTTTTTGTTTTCTGGTTTTTCTTTTTGCAATTCTTTTTTCTTGCTTATATCTTTGATCTTCTGCTTTTCTTGTCTTTCTGCTTGAGTTTTTTGGAGTCTTGTACTGCTTGATCTTGTCAAGGGAAGATGGTGGATCCTTAAATGGACCATCAATTTCTGGAGGGGGAGTCCCTTGCCATGAGTTTTTTCTCTCGACTGTAATTGGCTTAGGTACCATTATGGGTTTGGATTGATTGATTTTGATGATCTCTAACATTTTCTCTAATGGTTGTAGTATACTCTCCATTTGTGTTTTCAAAACTTCCATTTCTCTATTACTGAATAAAGTGGATGAGTGCATACAAGCGAGTAATACTTCTGTTTCTTCCTGAACTGTCATCAAGCTGCTCTGGAGGTAAAAAATGTTAGCCTCTCCTGTTTCTCTTGCTTCTAAATATATTTTTCTAACTTTCAGGGCAGCCTGATGCAATTCGTTTTGTTGTTCAATAAATTTTCTTTTATCCGTGCGAATATTAAATTTGAGTAAATCCACTGGAGCCGGGTTTTTTAAGACTGACCTCAAAAGTTCTCCCGGATGATTCGTCCCAAATTGTGATTGAGTCATCCCGTGGGCTGGCTCATTTGGCGTGAAATTCGAATACGGGTCTTGTGAAACCTCATCTATCGAATCAGATGCATTCGGTCTAATTCCCGAACGTTCTAATTGCTGATCATTTTTGCAATAATATTGCTCAAAATCCCGATTGACCTGCCTCTGTTGTTTTTGCGTTGTTAAATTGTCATTTAAAAACATGGGGCTTGAGCTCTCTGAGTCTGGGGTGAATTGTTCTTTCTCAAAGGGGTCATAAAAAATATGTTTAACGCTATCATCCATAATAAACGGAGTTTTTTGGGCATTAGAACTTTTCCCGGGGGATTTAGGACTTACTTGTACGTTTTGACCTACTTGGGTTCCTTGTGCCTGGTTCCTGTCCGACGCCTCCATCACGATCTTGCTCCGAGTGCCAGTAAACCCCGGAATCGAATCGTACGTCTCCGTTCCTGTCTTTCTTCTTCTTTGCCCCTTATTTGTCTCTGCTAAATCTTGATGCGTCGTCGAAATCTTCGCCGGCGGAGCTGGATCCTTCCTCGACTCAGATTGCTCTTTTGAAGCTTTCGTGGATTCTCTTGGAGCCGTTTTAACGTTCTTTGATCTGGAAGCTTCCGTCGCCGACCTGGTGCTCGGCATCACTTTGGCGTCCGCCGATGATGTAACTGTCTTAGCGCTTGTTGACATGGAAGCCCCTGTTACCGGTTTGGCGCCCGCTGCTAAATTAGCGCCCGCCGCCGATTTTATTGCCTTTTGGCCTTGGTTTCCTCCCTTTGATTTGACTTCTGATCTTTTCAAATCTTGTTCTTGATATCCTCCCGCCACAATCCTTCGTAATTCAAATTTTTGAAGTTCATTGGCCAATGTAGCTACTTGTCCATCCATGGCATTTAAAAACTTTCGCCTGGCGTTCGGCGTTCGGGGCTCAAATTCCGATTTTACTGCTGTTACCCGATCTTGTAGAATGGCTACATTCTTAGCAATTTTCTTTGGATCCTCCACTTCATTAGTGTCCACTTTTTGCAGGGCTGTGGCAAAGGTATCTGTTACTTTTTTGCACACTTCCATGACATCATTTGCAGCTTGAGATGGGTCGAAATCCAGAGCTTCCGCCGGGCTTCCATTCTCCAAAACCGCCGCAAATCTATTCATTCTTGGTGGGTTCGCTTTGTTTCTCGTCGCCATATCAGAGCTTCCTCCCCTGGGGGGCCCAAATGATACGAAAACTTTGAATTTATTCAAGAGTTTTATTCTGGCCTCCCTTTTGGGTTTGGCTCAGTTTCACAACTAAAGTGTACATTTTCGCGGAATATTCAAATCCCGCTCTTTTTTCGGAATATTTACAATGCAAATTCACGCAACCTTCTCTTCTTTTCAGGTCTTTGGTCTTTTCGTTGCGTCGTTCCGTCGCGACAGGCTTTCTTCTCCATACGCACCAACATACCATCCTCTCTTCCGGGGTGTTGATCCGTTGTGGAGTCGCAACCGCAGTTCTCACCCGATCGCCCGTGAAGCCTCTACTTCGGTGTCTCCAACATCTGGATCCCTTGCCACGCTAGGGCGCGATCGCAGTTCTCACCCGATCACCCGTGAAGCTCCCTCTTCGGTGTCCCTGGTCCCCCGTTCTGGCCCCTCCCTTATGGATGATAGCCATTATTGATGAAAAAGTCGTGAAACATGCATTTGATTTGAATTTTTTGGATTCTGAAACTCTTATTTATAATATGTGATTTGCCCTGATGTGGGTTTAAAAATTTTATTTAATTTACACGCAGTTGATTTTTCAATAAATATATGTATATACAACTCTATTTGTTTTAATTTCAAATTCTTAAACTATGAGGTTTTCTTGAATAAAACAATCCAAACTCCAAGATTTTGATTTACTTGATATTTGATGAAATAACAATCTTTTCAACCCAAGCGAAATAACTTTCTATGAATTCCCCTATCCAAAATGGTGCTTTGATAAGCCAATATTCAATTTTTGATAAAGTTGGGGCATCTTTAGAACATGATTTTTAGAACTCAAACCTTTTTGGGGTGGAAATATCATTTGGGGTGCTCCAATCAAACCCCTATCCATAAAATGGTGCTTTAATAAGCCAGGATTTAATTTTTGCGGATTATTTAATAAATTAGGGGGGT